>CM062296.1:427468658-427676366 GCA_031216915.1 Pictodentalium vernedei | reverse complement strand
CCAAAACAATTCCCAACATCCTCCAGGGGAACCAGACTTTAAATTTGTATAAATATAAACAGAGTAAGAATACACCTGTACTAAAACACAACTTATTGATCAGTATGTATTTTGTCTGATGCTCTAATAGCGGCTTGTCGTTTAGGATGGCGTGATATAGGTTCTGCATCTGAAATATCAACAGCTTTCGTGGATTGTGGTTCGGCCTGTAGATCAGCACAAATTTCTTTTAGTTTGAATTGTTTATTTCTGTGCTGGCAGACGATATTACTTCGTATAGCGGATGGTAATTTCCTGCATAACTAGAGATGACAACATGTCACTGTATGAGATCTGTCCCTCATGCATTGTGTCTAGGGATCTGATGTGAGATTCAAGTTCGTCACAGAATTTTGACAGACTGTGTATGTTGTTCTGTGGAGGGGTTGGTGACGTTAAAGCATGCAGATGTGCATTAATAATCTTGTGTGGCTGTCCATAACGTTCTTGTAAGATATGGACCGATTGTGTGTGGTTGTTATTCGTGAGTGGTAAGCCGCTTATGCAAGATGCTGCTTGACCTTTCAAAAGAGACCGAAGATGTTGAAACTTTTGCACAGGAGGTAATTCAGAATTAGGGACAGAATGAACTGCTGCAACAAACAAAATCCCAGAATGTCTGCCATTCCATTATTTCACCACCAAAGTTCGGTAGTACCAATTTCGGAAGTTTAGCACTTTTGCAAAATGTTTTAAAGTCAAGAATAACATTGGAATCTGGATTTTGGGGCATCTTTTTGTGGTCAGTAATAATCATGTCGTAACTTAATGTACTCAATTTTGTCCATTCGAGTTTTCGTGTGTATTGTGGTCAGTAATAATCATGTCGTAACTCAATTTACTCAATTTTGTCCATTCGAGTTTTCGTGTGTATTCTTCAGTTGCATCTGCCTCAATGGCAAACTGTTCATCATCTGTGATTGTTGATAATATAGAGTCATTTAGGCCGACAATGTATTAATACGTATATGTACTTGCATTGCCAGAATTTCCAACTCCCTGTAGTCGGGTGTTTTCTCTAGAAGAAGGGCGTCAGCTTCTTTGGTCATCCTGGTAGCGTGGCCTCGAATAGCTCCTCGTTTCCTTATGAGTAAGAAGAATTCTTTTTCGTCATCTTTGTTCATCTTTTCTCGGCTTGAGGGACCAAATGTAATTGAATATTGACTAAAACATACAGAGATTTTCCATATAACTTTATTCTATCGAGCGATTTCGAGTACTGACACAAAACAGAAAAACTAATCACCAAATTACAGCTCAGTGTATTCGGTTCACAGTGTATACAAGCTTGAACACACATTAGAAGTCAACAGAGCATCACGTTACAGGCGCGACCAAAAGAACAGTACAAAAGTGACCAAAACAATTCCCAACAACTGTACTGTGAAAATTGTGCTACTTCATTAATCATTTCTGCAAAGAGTAGTAAAATCATTTTTAGGATAGCCTTTTTTAAACTTTTTCCTTTCATCACAGAAAGTTTGTAATCCCTCATTTCACAATGCTAAATGAGCACATTTCAATGATGATGATGAGCGTAAACTATTTTTAAAAAAACCCAAATCAGTGGGATAAATTATTACGTATTTGTAGTAAATATTGCTGGAAAATTTTCCATTATGTTCATGGTCATCATTAACCCTTTACCTGACACAGCATTTTTTTTTAAATAAATTAAATTTCACATTTTTCACAAAACAAATTTCACAATTATTCGATAAAACCATACGAATATGGAGATCATTAGAACCAGCTCAACGAGCTTGTTCTAATGATATCCATATTTGTATGATTGTATTGCGAAACTTACAAGATATTTTAGGTTGTGGTAGGCTTAATCTGGTTAATTTTTGCCATTTTTTGCTGCTATGTTAGGTAAAGGGTTAACAGGCCTGCTAATTTTTATTTACAGAAATGGACCCTGAGATGTGGTGTATGTCTGTTGCCAAGACTGACTTTCCTGGAAGCTTACAACCACTTCCCAGTGGCTTTACCTTAAAACCTACTGCGCCAGATGTTAAAGATACAGCCCAGACCCTGTCAGCATGTGTAGTTTTAATTAGCTACCTTCTTTATTTATGCAAGTGGTTGACAGAATGAAAAATAATACTCATCTTTCATTTCCGGTGCTTGGATAATTTTTTAAAATCCCACTTTCTAAACATTAAGTCTCTAACAACTGATGTCAAATTTAAGCATTCATATGCAGTTTTTTGAAACAGTTTGGTCTGACTGAACTCTGTCTTTCAAAGTCAGAAATAAGCTATAAGTTTTTCTTCTTTTTTTCAGCTTCGAACCCCCGCCATGCCAATATAAGTTATCATATGTCTATGGCATTTTTGGCTCACCAACGTTAGTTGTGTGAGCCTATGGCATAGCCCTCATGTCGGCGTCGGCGTCCGCTCTCAAATATTTTGAACTTTTGTGTACAGGTTTTGATTTTTTGGCTTTTCACATTTTTTTTTAGTTTCAGCATATTGCTATAGTGGTTCACTATAACATTTAACTCTTTTCCAGGGTATTTTGTCTTAATTTTAACCCTTTGAATCAAATTTTAGACTTATTTTGATGTTTGCGTGCAGGTTTTGATGTTTTTTTTTTCCTTTCTTCCAAGTGGAGATTTACCTTGCAGCATATGTCCATGCTTTCTATTGTATGTAAACATGCATCTTAGGGCTATGTTTGTATTATTTAACCCTTTTCCTGCTGAATTACTTCATTTTTGGACTTTTATGTACAGCTTTTGGACTTAGGCTTACAGTTTCTTACTTTTATGTACAGGTTGCGATAAAAAAAAACAATTTCAAGTGAGGTTGACCTCACTGCATATTGCAGTGGTGGTTATTATAACATTGATATCTTTCCAGTGCATTTTTAAATTTTTTTTAACCCTTTGAATAGTATTTTAGACTTATTTTGACGTTTGCGTGCAGGTTTTCATGGGTTTTTTTTTTCCTTTCTTCCAAGTGTAGATTTACCTTGTAGCATATGTCCATGCTTTCTATTGTATGTAAACATGCATCTTAGGGCTACGTTGTATTCTTTAACCCTTTCCCTGCTTAATTACTTCAATTTTGGACTTCTTTTGTTTACAGGTTTGGATTTTTGTGCTTTTAACAAAATTTTTTTCTTCTTTGCATATTGCTGTGGGCGTTCACTATAACATTTAACTCTTTTCCAGGGTATTTCGTCTTAATTTTAACCCTTTGAATCAAATTTTGGACTTATTTTGACGTTTGTGTGCAGGTTTTGATGTTTTTGTTTACTTTTATGTGCAGGTTTTGAGGTTTGTCTTTCTTCTCTTCCAAGTGGCAACTTACCTTGTAGCATATTGCCATGGTTCCTATTTTATGTTAGGATGCTTCTTGGGGTTATTATTATATTATTTAACCCTTTAGCTGCTTATTTACTTTAATTTTGGATTTTTGTGTGCAGGTTTTGTACTTTTGTGTGCAGGTTTTGATATTTTTTTTTAAGTAGAGTTTTACCTCACTGGCATATTACCATGGTGGTTACTGTAACATTTTCAGGGTATTTTTCTAAATTTTAACCCTTGGGAACAAATGTGAAACTTTTATGTGCAGGTTTTGAGGTTTGTCTTTCTTTTCTTCCAAGTGGATATTTTTCAAGTAGACTTTCACCTTACTGGCATGTTGCCGTTGTGGTTACTGTGACAGGGTATTTTTCTCAATTTTAACCCCTTGAAACAAATGTGATACTTTTTTTTACTTTTATGTGCAGGTTTTGAGGTTTGTCTTTCTTTTCTTCCAAGTGGTGACTTACCTTGTAGCATATTGCCATGGTTCCTATTTTATGTTAGGATGCTTCTTGGGCTATTTTTATATTATTTAACCCTTTAGCTGCTTATTTACTTTAATTTTGGACTTTTCTGTGCAGGTTTTGTACTTTTGTGTGCAGGTTTTGATATTTTTTTTTAAGTGGAGTTTTATCTCACTGGCATATTGCCATGCTGGTTATTGTAATATTTTTAGGGTATTTTTCTAAATTTTAACCCTTTGAAACAAATGTGATACTTTTTTTACTTTTATGTGCAGGTTTTGAGGTTTGTCTTTCTTTTTTTCAAAGTGGAGACTTACCTTGTACCATATTGCCATGGTTCCTATTTTATGTTAGCATTCTTCTTAGGGGTTGTTATTATATTATTTAACCCTTTAGCTGCTTATTTTCTTTAATTTTGGACTTTTGTGTGCAAGTTTTGAACTTTTTTTTTTTACTCTAGTCACCCCTTTACATTGGCCACCTGTTGGTGAGCCACGGGGTACTGATACCCCCCTCTAGTTACCCTAAATATCACTACTGTTTGACGATGTTTTCCAAACTGTTGTATCACACCGGGTGAGATTTTTGTGGATCAAAAGTCCATATCACACTCTTACGGAAATCAAAAATCAATATCACACTCCCACGGAAATATCCGAGAGTTTCCGTGAATAGTTTTCGTAACTAGGGAAGTCGTTGTTGTTTTGTCTGCCGGGAAGAATCTGGGTATCTAATTTATAACGGCCAGTGAATCGAAGTGAGCAAATTATGTTACTATTTGCATGTCATATGATAAACATATCATCATAACAGTGTGTAGATCTGTGTCGTCGCATCACGTCTTGTTGAGGTGGCCAGATTTTCGGATCACACTCGCTGCCTACGGCAGCTCGTGTGATCTGAAACTCTGGCCACCTCAACTCGACGTGATACTATGACACGGATCAACACACTGTTATGATAATATCTATTTCACTTAATATTATTGGCAGATGCTTTTTGCAATAATTTTTCTTCAAAAAAATTACTAATAAAAATGTCCATTTCTTCTTTCAAGCACAGCTTTGATTACTGGATCTAGTTTGATGATCTTGTTCCAACGAGGGGGTCATTCGGTATGTTTTGGAAGCAAAAGCTGAAAATCTAACCAACTTTGATTTGAGACTGAAAAATGATGCACAGAAATGTTAGCTCTCTTAGTTAAAGGGTTATAGGTTTGATACAATATTTGAAACTATCTTTCATCTTCAGACTGTGATAAATATCAACAATTGGTCATTTGCTGATGTTTTACCTAACATACAGAATGGCCGCCATGGACTGGTCACTTTCCATGGGCTGAGCAGTATTTCCACGGACGCAATAATATTAGATTGCAAACACTAATTACAGGAATATTCATCAAAAATTTAATTAATGAAGCACCGGGTACAACCCGGTCCTTCATTAATTAAAATTTTGCTGATGATGATTTTTATTACCTGCTAAAGGTGTGCATGGACATCACGGCCCACACGTGGATTTCGAGCAGTCCACAATGACTGTACTGTAATGCCCATATCTATCAAGCACTATTCACAGCAATCATCATTCAAAATATTTCTTCAGTGGAATCATGGGAGTTGTCCTTGTTTATTGTGGTAAACAGGTTCTGCTTTACTGGTAAAATAGGACCTGGAACTAACACCTTGGTGTGGAAGTCTACTACTGTGGACATCATAGGCATAAACAATTGGCTAAACTTGACTCCCTGCCTTGTTGCAGCCATCATATAAGGTGCAGAAAGTGACCTTAAACACTAATAAATATAAATAAATAAATAAATATTAAGCATTTAAAATATCATTTCTTTTAATTTTTCCCTTGATATAGATTATGAACCCTCAATGGACCAAGGTTCCAAAGAAGGGTTATAAGCTATGTTTTTGAGACCAAAAAAGAGAATTTTCAACTATTCAAAATTTTTGTGTGCAAATGCCGTCTGCTAGCAGTGTAAGGTAAAAGGTTAAACTCAATAGTGTTATGAAAAGTGAAATGCTTATGAACCTTTTACCTAACGAACCAGCGGCATCCACCCATGTAAAATGAAAATTCAGCAGTTGAAAAAATTATTTTCAAAAAATGTCAACGAAACCATATCATGTGACTCCTTATTAGAATGAGCCTTTTGAGCCCGTTCCAATGAGGGGTCACATGATATGGTTTTGTTGAAATTTTTTGAAAAATTTGAAACATTAATATTTGAAATAATAAATTTTTATATCTGCATTGGATAAAGTATTGACTGGTAGAGTACTGGAAGCACATATTTGGGTTTTCCTCTGAGGAGCAAGTACTGTAACATAAAGGATTCATATTCAGTGAGTGTGTTTCTTATTATCTTTGGAATGAAATAATTTAATCTGTATGGATTTGACTTGTCATGTGCACTCTCCCATAAATTGTAACAAGGCAAAGTCATGTGAAGAAAATTTGGTGACCAAAAATAATTTAGCACTATACCAGTTGAAGTAAAATTTAACAATAATTGGCTTTACTTTTTTTTGTGCAAGATAAAACAAGAGCTATTGCTGAAGGCAATTATACCCCCACTGCAGTGCTGGACCGATGAAGTATAAATCAACAAGTAATAAAAAAATAAATAATCTGACAACACCGAAAATCATTCTAGTCTTGGGAAATGTTACAATTTAATTACATACCAAGTTCCATAATAATGAAAGTTATGAATATTCTTGGATGGACTCACACACGGACAGATGGATGCATGGACGCACAGATGGACAGACGCATGTAATCCAGTATACCCCCCCCCCCCCCCCCATTTTCTTCGAAAGTGGGGGTATAATTATTGATTATCTTCAAGTGGATAACTATTTTAATCCTTTACCCAACATAATGGCCAAAACCGGCCAATGCTCTTCACAAAAACTGCCAATTAATTTTCGTTATTTTTTTCATTTTTTTGTCTCCAAAACATAGGTTATGACCCCACTTTAGAACAAGCTCATCGAGCTCATTCCAAAGAGGGGTCATAACCTATGTTTTGGAGACAAAAAATGAAAAAAATTAGTTATTCAAGAATTTGTTAACAAGTGTTGTCTGCTTTTAATGTTAGGTAAAGGGTTAATCAATACTCATCATTCGACTCAAGATGAAAGATTTTTTGAAACTGTTCCTCACATAAAAAATAAATCAACAATCTTTGCATCAAAGAAAGAAAAATGAAACTACATATCATTACATGTTACTTTATATACTTTACATGTATTATTAATTTTCATATCGGCATTAATTTTGTTCATGTGATACAATTGTTAAAAATTTGTTACTTCAGTCTCATCTTAATATGACATTTAGTTTCAAACCACTACATATAGATGTAGTGATCATTTGATTCATCCAACTTTCACCTCAAAGGAATTGAGGTAACTGGTTTTGTGCCTACATATTTATTCCAGACATGTTAACCTCCAGAATACTTTTTCAGGGAACCTGAGGGTGATTTTCAGGGAAATGGGATGGATTTCAGGGAAAACTTCGCGCGGGGGCAAAATAAAAGAAAAAACTTGTGAATTTTCAGCTCACGGACCACTATTAACACCAGGTTATATCCAGAACTAGTTGTCAACTATGCTGATGCATTTATGCTATGTTAAAAAATTTAAAAAATCATAAAATAACTGTTGATCTGACCCCCCCCCCCACCCCCTGATCCCCTTCTTCATGAGCCCCCCCCCCCTCCCCCCCCCCCCACCCACACTGTCCCACAGAGCACATCCACCTGTGGTTTGCTCTTACCAAAGTCTATTTAGCTAATAATTTCCCAAGTCTGGAAATGTTAACAGGAAAAGATGTCCTGATGTTCAGTTACTTCGAGAACATTCGTACTCAGAAAGGATCTTTATCAAACTTCATGCATGTGGGACGCTTGTGCCCTACACAAAACTTTTCTTTTCATCATTGAAGCACTTGTTTAATTTCATTCAAAGTTTTCTAGTTACAGATGGCCAACAGTTAACAGTTCTGTAGACAGCACAACAGAATAAATGTGGTGTTAGAAAAAAAAGTCCATTGTGTTTAAATATGCTGCCATAATTTTTCGGCATCCTAAGCGACATTAACCTACTTTTAAGCTGTGCTGAATAGTTGTTGTTTACGTTTTGATTTTGGAAAAGGGATGAGAATTAAAGCTATTCTATGAAGGAATAAATAAATATATATTATTTAATTCCTTTTCATATATTTTAATTTCCAATAACTGCATTTAAATGAAGGTGGAGTTTTCAATTTTTTGAAAGTAAGTCACCTATTTTCACTTCGACACTCGCACATTGATCACGAATCTCCGAAGAAAACCCTCAGAAATAAACATGAACACAGTTGAAATATATATCATAAAATAGCCTTTTCTTAAATAAATTTAACTTAAATCCATATTTGACTGCTTCGTGAGTTTTACCCGAGTTTGAAATGCATGTGATTTGACTCCGAACGTTTTTCCTAAGTTACAACGGGAACGAAATATTTGACTGTTGTTTTCCGGGATTTTTGGTCCAAAACTGATTCCCGACCGGGAGGCCGGGAACTACACTGAAATTCCGGGATTTTCCCGGGCATTCCGGGAGAGTTAACATGTCTGATTTATTCCCAAACTGCCATTGGAAACTATGCAATTTCAGTTAAGTTGTTCCCCTTACTTGTTTGTAAATGTTTTCAGAGCCAGGATCTATTATGCAAAGAGACTGGTGTCAGAAGCAAATAGTGATTGGTCCAAGAGTGTCAAATGGGAATAGAGGCTGCAGAGTTGGGGAGTGGCTGGCAGACTTCAGCCCTCCCCCCCCCCACACACACACATTTTTAGCTCAACTTTGACGAAGTCAAATTTGAGCTATTGTCATGGCCTGTCGGCCGTCGTCCGTCCGTCTGTCCGTACGTCAACAATTGGCTATGGCTCGGGCTAGAGGTCGTATTTATGAACCGATCTTTACGAAACTTCTTGTGTACCTTTGTTATGACCCTGGGACGGGAACGAGTGTTTTTAGGTGTGGTCCGAAATTCAAGATGGCTGCCAGCGGCCATTTTGTACCGATGATGCAAAAATCAGTTTTTTGTACAGAACTTCTGTATGAAAGTTCTGATTTGAATAAAGTTTTGTATAAATGTTTAGTACCATGGGATACATCACATATAATACAGGTTTTTTTCTCGTGCGTAAATTATGCAAATTAGACTGACTTTGATTTATTTAGTGTTACTTTCAGAGCTGTAAGTGCCAAGCTGCTATGGCTCGGGCTAGAGGCCGTATTTATGAACCAATCTTTACGAAACTTCTTGGGTACCTTTGTTATGACCGTGGGATGAGAACGAGTGTTTTTGGGTGCAGTCCGAAATTCAAGATGGCTGCCAGCAGCCATTTTGTACCGACGATGCAGAAATTTTTTTTTTGTACAGTACTTCCATATGAAAGTGCTGATTTGAATAATTTTTTGTGTGAATGTTTAGTACCATGGGATACATCACATATAATACAGGTTTTTTTCTCGTGCTTATATTATGCAAATTAGACTAACTTTGATTTATTTAGTGTTACTTTCAGCTCTGTAAGTACACATGTCAATACGGCTCGGGCTAGAGTCTGTATTTATATTTATGAACCGATCTTCACGAAACGTCTTGGGTGCCTTTGTTATCACCTTGGGTCGAGAACAAGTGTTTCTGGGTGTGGTCCAAAATTCAAGATGGCTGCCAGTGGCCATTTTGTATCGAAATTAGGTCTAATCAGTTTTTTGTACACAACTTCTATATGGCTCAGGCTAGATGCCGTATTTATGAACCGATCTTTACGAAACTTCTTGGGTACCTTTGTTATTACCATGGGATGAGAACGAGTGTTTTGGGGTTTGGTCCGAAATTCAAGATGGCCACCAGCAGCCATTTTGTACCAAAATTAGTGCAATCAGTCTTTTGTACAGAACTTCTGTATGAAAGTTCTGATTTGAATAAATTTTTGTATGAATATTTAGTAACATGGAATACATCACATATAATATGGGTTTTTTTCTCGTGCAGAAATTATGCAAATTAGATGAACTTTGATTTATTCAGTGCTACTTATACTCTGTAAGTGCACATGTCAATACAGCTCGGGCTAGAGGCTGTATTTATGAACCGATCTTCACAAAACTTCTTGGGTACCTTTGTTATAACCTTGGGACGAGAACGAGTGTTTCTGGGCGCGGTCCAAAATTCAAGATGGCTGCCAGTGGCCATTTTGTACCGAAATTAGGTCCAATCAGTTTTTTGTCACAACTTCTACACAGCTCATATTTGTGAACTGATCTTCACGAAACTTCTTGGGTACCTTTGTTTTCACCTTGGGACAGGAATGAGTGTGTTTTGGGGTGCCTTTGTTATCACTGTGCTATGAGAACAAATATTTTGGGGTTCAGTCAGACCCACTCTGGGACTCCAAGATTTTTTCTAGTTTAGCATCTGACTGTCACCCACCTTTACAATACTTTACCTATACATTTGTTACAGGCAACGCTCAGTATTTATGTACAGGCCGTTACAATACTTTATATGTACCTTTGTTATCAGGTCATTACCTAGATGTTTGTCATTGCTGTGTCACATACTATACATGTACATGTCTTTGTCTTGACAAGTTGAGCTACAGTGTCATTGACACTTTCATTTTGTTTTGGGCCAGCAGTGTTCAAAATTTTTGAAAACAGTAAACAAATGAGCCTCAAAAGTACTCATATTTCTTTTCAAATAAGCTATTTTTCAAACCAGTGTGTGTGCATCACAGTAGAATTTTTCACTGCAATAGCATGTCATATTACACATGGAGGACTATTGTGATCTGGGCAATTTTAGGACATTTGTAGACTACTGGCACATGCCCAGTGCCAGTAGTACACTAACAAATCTGGAAATAAGCAGACTGTCATCTGCAGAATGAGTTCCCCAGAGGGTGGATTTGGTAATGCTACCCTGCACAGCAGGTAGCATTTCCAAATTACCCCTGTGAACCTCAATCTGAATCAAGGTCTCAGGCTTAAACAGAAAGAGGTAAACAGAAGATAAATTGGGTGATTCTAGCCCACCGTATAGGATAGCATCAGCCTCTGGGGTCCTCATTCTGCAAATGACAGATTGCTTATTTTCAGGCTTGTACACTAATACTCTATAAAATCATCTGGATCTCTTCTCCATGAGCATGTTTCATAAACCATTGTTTGAACTTTCCCAGTGTGCTCATTCCAATGAGGAATCATTACCCGTGTTTGCAAGAAAAATTCAGTATTATCATCATTTATCAGAACCATTCCAGAAAACTATTTAGAACCATCAGCTGAAGTTTTGCTTTTGCTCTTAATTCCCTTTCTAAGAACTTACATTATCCAGGGAGCATGGTAGCTCAGTGGTTACAGCATTGGATTCCAAACTAAAAGGTCAACAGAACCATCCCACCAGGGCTAACTGCAAGCCCGGAAATAAACAAGCTGTCGTTTGCAGAATGAAGTCCCCAGAGGGTGATGTTGCTGATGGTATCCAATGCAGTGGTCTAGAATCCCCCAATTTATCCTCTGGATACCTCTCTGCTTAGACCTGAGATCTTGATTCTGACTAAGGCTCACAGAGAGTAAATTTAGTAATGCTACCCTGCTGTGTAGGGTAGCATCACCAAAATTCACCCTCAGGGGACTTCCTTCTGCAGATGACAGTCTGCTTATTTCCAGGCTTGGGTAACCACATTTTGTCCTTGGGCAAGGCACTTAATCCAGATTGCCCATGTGGGGGCATGGTGGCACTGTGTACTAAGGCATACTGTACAGAGATGGTGCACTTGTCTTCAACCACAATACTAACCCTGTTTGTGCAGAGTTAGTGCATTGTGGAGTGTGACAGTTGCTTGCCACTGCTCTTTGGTTCTCTCTGGGTACTCCGGCTTCCTTCACCTGTAAAACTGTCTGACACAAGGTGACCCTGGCTGTTCAAATTGTCATTAAACCCAAATAAAATAAAAAAAGAAAAAGAAATTATCCCAGTAAAACTCTGGTGCTGTCTTCCCAGCAAATTACTCAACCTATAACATATGTTAAAACTATCCCATTTAACCTGGCTGTCATTCAGCAACAAACCAGGAATAACTGAGAATAGTCACAACAGATTCAAGATTTATAATGCACATGTGAAGAATACTGGTATGGCACTTTCTGGATTTGTCGGACCACTTCCGATGGCCTTTAATGACAAAAAAATTTGATTTTTTTTCATTTTCTTAATAAAATATTTAAAAGAACTTACTGGGCACTTTCCAAAAGTGCAACCGATGAAAGGTTTGTTTATTTCCTGAGGAGTAGTATGTGGTATTATGGGCTGGACATCTCAGCCTAGGTGCTAGAATGTTGAATCTAATAATATTAACAGGTTGAGTGCTAGAAGCCACCATCTTGGCTCTACTGAAATGTGTTGAAAGCCCATTTAGCAGCTTTACATTGTTTGCATAACTTTATTGTTTATTCAGTGGTAGAAAAAGTGTTTATATAAACTTGTTTTTTTTTCGGCTAAGTGGAGAGTCCCGTAAATTTTTAAAAATAATTATTTAAGAACAGAATCTTGATAAACTAATGCTATCCTTGCTGGTAGCAGAGTATCTATGAAAAAATGATACAAACAAATCACCTTTTAAAATTAATTTAGCACTCTATCAAGTTAATTTGTTGTCAAAAGGCCTGCAACTCTTCTTAAATTGCTCTTTTGTCATCTTTGAAATTTTAAAAAAGAATTACTTAAAAAAGGTTGGCAGTATAAAATCAAGTTAATCCATTTTCAAGCTTCTTACATTTAAAAAAAAAAATGGGTAGTTTGCATTAATGCTCTGATCCAGTTTGCTTATTATATTATTATTTAGAGTGTCATCCAAGTTATCTTTCAGTGATCCAAATAACGGGCACCATGTGAAGCTCCGAGTTTCGATTTGATTTTGAATCTCAAGTTGCTATTCAATTCAATTTTAAATCTGCTGTCCGATTTGTTTCCTTTTTAATCTTTTCACAGGAATATAGCACGGTATCAGTCATCTATAGATATAACATAAATAGATTTCCAAGTGGGAACCCCGGGACGTGAAGCAGTGCTTGTTTACTATGACCTAGTCACCAAGACTTGGGATGGAAGTCCTCTGAAATGGGCAACATTGGTATAATCAATTGACTAAACTTAACTTTTTCTCTGTGTTGCAATCTTGATTAGCCGTGTGTGGAAATATGTGACCTTAAGCACCAATAAATAAATAAATACAATGTAACATAAATAGATTCTGCACCCATGCCACCACTAATTCCAATCTCACTCGTCACTACCACTGTTGAAAGGAAATTTAAAGTTTCCAAACAATGTCGATGATAAATTGTTGCTGATGGCTAGCCCTGTGCTGTGTGTGATTCTTGCACATGTTCCTGTTTTGGACCTATAATCCTTACTGGGTAATATTCCAGCTACATTATCAAGGCATTGCATGTAGTTGGAATATTGTATCATTCAGGATTTGCGCTATCATAGTCGTAAAAAAAAATCTGGTTTACACCCCCGTCCCCCCATCCCCAACCTCCCCTCCACAACTGGTCATCTTGAAAACGTCCTTGATTTGATTCAAGGTTCGATTTGCTTTCAAATAATAACCCTGATTCAATTTGAATTGAAAATGAGTTATTTGCAGGGCCCAACAAATAGTATGGAGATCTCATTTATCTTATGGAAAGGTAGAAAGTTTTAATTAATGACAGTTAGCATAGAAGACAATGAGAATAAAATATGGCACATGGAGTGTTGATTATCACTGAAACAAATTTGAAGAAGAGACAGTAATGCTGAAAATTAAGAAAGGGTCTTTCAACATTCTGTGTGAAAATGCAATCAATGGTTACATGTATTTTTCTTCTTATATATTGAACAGTATATTTTTAAATATTGCTAGCAATATGCAGCTATTATTATTTTAATAAAAAAAAATATTTTCTTTTTCACTCATTTTATATAATAAAAATATTTTTGTTACAATGGTTGTAGTTTTCTTTCTTTTCATATTTGTAGAATACTCATCCATACAGTTGCTTACCAAATCATTCACCTGAAAATTTAAAGTCTGACGTTGAACCCATACCCTTATAAAGCAGTTGATCCCTTCCCCAACTCAAAAATAAACCACAGGGTTTTTTTTTAGCTCAACTTGACAAAGTCAAGCTGAGCTAATGTCATCGCTCTCCGTCCATCGTCCGTCAACACCATGTTTTGGTCTTCTCCTCCAAAGCCACTGGGCCAATTCAAGTGAAAGTTTGTGTGAGTGATGGTCCCAAAGGGGCATTGCATTTTTGTTCAACTCAACATGCCCAGCCCCATAGGGAGGGAGTGGGAGAAAATGCTCCAAAATATTTTTAAAATCTTCTTCTCAAGAACCAGTGTGTACAATGACTTGGTGTTTGCTATGGAGCTTCCTTTTGAGGTGTAGAATCAAGTTTGTTCAAACGAAGTTAGTGAAGCAATATTTGTCCCCTGAAAAATTTTTTGGGGGACTATAGAAATCAGCGGTGTCTGTGCGTGTGTGCATGCATGCATCTGTCTGTCCGTCCGTCCATCCATTTGTGCATCCATCCCACTTGGTGTCCCCATGATAACTCCAGTTTGGATCATTTGATTGGAACCAATTTTGGTATGTGACCTTCGTGGCCCAAACCACAGGTCAAGTTCAAATATGGGTTCGGCCAGATTATTTTTATTAGAGTTATACCACTTTTTCGACTTAGAAATTTCAAGATTTGCGGTGTCTGGATAACTCCAGTTAGGATTATTTGATCGGAAAGAATTTTGGTATGTGACTTTCTGGCATAATAATAAGGTCAAGTTCGAATATGGGTTCGGACCGATCATTTTTACTAGAGTTATGCCCCTTTTTTGACTTGTTTTTTGGGGGGACATGTGGCCGAGCGGCCTTTTATTGGCTTTGTAATGGGATGGGGCAAGATTTTTGGCCCCACCCGAAATTTCTATTTTCTGAACCGATGGTCTGGTATGAACCAAATTTGGTATGTGGTATTATTGGGTCATAAGTACTTGACCCATACAAAAAAAAATTACCGCAACCCCATGGGAACCCTGGAAGCTAAAAATAGAAATATTTTCAAACGCCCATATTTCCCAAACCACACAGAACAGAGAGCTGTTATTTGGTATGAAGTATCCTTAGGACCAGTAAAATTGAGTGGTAAAACAAAATGCCATCGGGTATGTTTGGGTGTTCTGTAATGAGCATTGAGAAAATGCTGAGTCAGCATATTTGCAAAAATTTTTAAAATCTTTTCTCCAGAACCAATCATCAGAATCTTTTGATATTCGGTATACAGCATTCACAGGGGGGTCAGATACAAGTTTGTTGAAATAAAGCTCATTGGTTCATATTTGGGCTCACTACAGACGCCCAAATTTTTAACATAGGGTAATATATGGAATATTCTTTAAAAATCTTCTTCTTCAGAACCACCAGTCAGAATCTTTTAATGTTTGGTATACATCATTGTTATGAGGGTCAGATTCAAGATTGTTCAAACCAAGTCCCTAGGTAAATATTTGGGTTTCCTACAGAAGCCCAAATTTTAACTTTGTTCAATATGGGGGATAATTTAAAAAATCTTCTTCTTCAGCTCCACTAGTCAGAATGCTTTCATATTTGGTATGCAACATCGCTAGGGGGCCGAGGGTCAGATTCAAGTTTGTTCAAATCAGGTTCCTAGGTATATATTTGGGCTCGCTATGGTAGCCCAAATTTTTACTTAGTGCAATATGAAAAAATTTATTTAAAAATCTTCTTCTTCAGATCCACCAGTCAGAATGCTTTCATATTTGGTATACAACATCTCTAGGGGGGTCAGATTCCAGTTTGTTCAATTCGAGTGTCTGGGTTAATATTTGGGCTCCATATGGGAACCTGAAATTTAACTTAGTACAATATGAGGGAATTTCTTCAAGAATCTACTTAAGATCCACTAGTCAGAATGCTTTCATATTTGGTATATAACATCTCGGGAGGGGGGGTCAGATTCAAGTTTGTTTAAATCGGATCCATAGGTTAATATTTGGGCTCGCTAAGGTAGCCCAAATTTTAACTTAGTGCAATATGAAGAAATTTCTTTAAAATTTCTCTTCTTCAGATCCAACAGTCAGAATGCTTTCATATTTGGTACACAACATCTCTAGGGTAGTCAGATTCAACTGTGTTCAAATCGAGAGCCTGGGTTAATATTTTGGCTCCCTATGGGAGCCAGAATTGGCCATTTTGCTGAAGAATTAAAAATTTTGTATTCAGTACCCTCTAGAGGTGTGTAACTAAGATTAATCCACATAGGTTGTATCAAGGGGCTTCATAGGGGAGCTCTACATTTTACTTTATGATCAACTGAAGAAACAGCATGATGCCCGGATTATTTTTGCCACTCCTGGGGGGACTCAAGGATTGACAGTGTAGCCTATGGAGATTGCTTGCTTAATGTACTCATTCTTGAGCTCTGTTTATATTGTGTTCTGTTCAAGATGAGTGCTTCAGGCCCTGCGGGGCCTCTTGTTTATTTATTCTTTTTGTTTTCGAAACTAACTTTTGACCCTTGGAAAGTTCAATTTTTGGAAGAAAGGTTTACAAAGGAAATGGGTCTTCACTGTTTTATTCCTTTTTAAAAGTAAGAACAGAAACGTAATGAAACATGCATGTTTTGTTTTCACAAGATGACTTGAACAATCACTGATTTCCAATTTAAAATCAAAAGTAATGCAATATGATTTCACTGGCTCATTTTGTGCACATTTGATTAAGAAGTGAAAAGGCCCTCAACAGGGGATAACTCATTTGATTACTTTTTGGAAAAGCAAACAAGTTATAAAAGAAGGCTAGCATCAATACTTTCCCCTAAAGAGAAACTACTATTAATCCTCTGCAGTCTGATGTCAAAATGGCAGTTTCCAACAGCAAATATTTCCCATATTGCAGTTTGATATTTAACCAACTATACCTCAGTGAGCTCTGTCAAACAAGATATAATAGGTTAACTAGTAGAGTGCTAAGTTATTTTTCATCATCACAATTTGTTCATGTGTCTTTGCATTGTTGCAATTTATGGGAGAGTGCCAAAAGGCACTCTCCCACAAATTGTAACAAGGCAAACCCATATTGACTAAGTAATTGCACTTCTAATGTAATATAAAGCACATCCACAGAATACGGCACGCTTATACTGAGGTACCTGCTCTTCTTATTAAAGCCCTGATAGTGGCTTCTAGCTCCCCGTGGGAACCCCGGGAAGTAAGCAGCACTTGTTTACTGTGGTAAACCAGTTCCACTTTACTAGTAAAATAGGACCCAGTCACCAATGCTTGCCTTGGGGTGAAAGTCCTCTAAAATGGGCAACATGTAGATCAACGATTGACTAAACTTGACTTCATCTCCATGTTGTGTCACGATTAGCCATGGTGCATAAATATGTGACGTTAACCACTAACAAACAAACAAACAGTGGCTTCTAGCACTCTACCAGTTAAATTCCTAGTTAAACAAGACAAAAACGGAGTGATTGCAGGAAACTTTGTTACCCTCCCTTAGTACTGTGGGTTAAGGGGCTATATACGTAATGGAATTTTGTTTATTTTGAAGTTTCCACCTCTCATACTCCTTAAATTCAAATTAAATATACACAAATTATACATCAAAATGAAGGAGAAGATGTATAGAACACGAAACACATATGTGATCAACTCATAGAGTTGACAGCAGGCACTACTAGTTCCTGGGGGTGCTACTAAATAACGAAAACAAACGAACATAAACGAACACAAACGAAAACAAGTAAAAAATGGCAAAATACAGGCTAATAAAATCTTTTAAATGGGTAGAGGGTGTGTGTTCGGGTATGTTTTACTCATGTGCGAAATGTTATCCACTTTTGATGAGTATTTTGGTCAAAAAGAGGATTTAAAATTCCAAATCGGACTTTACGAAAAGGTCAAACTCTCGAACTTTCATACTTTCACATTGTGGGTGGAACCATTGTCCACTAAATTCGTATCCTATACTCTTGATCTCATGACAGTCAGCGCCACATACTCCACAAGGATACAATGGGGAAGACATTGTAGTAATCGGATCAAAGATCAGACTGAAAATTTTGGGCGGAATGGTTTCACGCGCCGAAGGCGCGCATGGACGGTCCGGGGAACAAGCCCCTTTCGACCCTGAAAATTTTGGCAAATGAGCTATGTTATATACTGATGGGTATGCACATAAGTTTGAAAATTATTATTGCTAGAACAACCAAACTTTTGTTCAAAATAAACCGGTTATCAAATATGCAAGCCAATATCATGAGTTTTCTTCAAACGATCCTACATTATCGTTATAAAAACAAGCAAGCCAGACTTACTAAGAAAACTGCATGTAAATGAAAGTGCCAATGACACTGTAGCTCAACTTGTCAAGACATGAACATGTATAGTATGTGACACAGCAATGACAAACATCTAGTTAATGACCTGATAACAAAAGTACATATAAAGTATTGTAACGGCCTGTACATAAATACTGACCATAGCCTGTAACAAATGTATAGGTAAAGTATTGTAAAGGTAGGTGATAGTCAGATGCTAAACTAGAAAAGAAATCTTTGAGTCCCAGAGTGGGTGTGGCTGAACCCCAAAATATTTGTTCTCATAGCACAGTGATAACAAAGGCACTCCAAAACACACTCATTCCTGTCCCAAGGTGAAAACAAAGGTACCCAAGAAGTTTCGTGAAGATCAGTTCATAAATACGAGCTGCATAGAAGTTGTAACAAAAAACTGATTGGACCTAATTTCGGTACAAAATGGCCACTGGCAGCCATCTTGAATTTTGGACCGCACTCAGAAACACTCGTTCTCGTCCCAAGGTGATAACAAAGGTACCCAAGAAGTTTTGTGAAGATCGGTTGATAAATACAGCCTCTAACCCGAGCCGTATTGATATGTGCACTTACAGTGTATAAGTAGCACTAAATAAATCAAAATTCATCTAATTTGCATAATTTCTGCACGAGAGAAAAAACCCGTACTGTATGTAATGAATTCCATTTTACTAAACATTCATACAAAAATTTATTCAAATCAGCTGCTGGTGGCCATGTTGAATTTCGGACCACACCCCAAAACACCCGTTCTCATCCCACGGTGATAACAAAGGTACCCAAGACGTTTCGTAAAGATCGGTTCATAAATACGGCCTCTAGCATGAGACGTATAGAAGTTGTGTACAAAAAACTGACAAGACCTAATTTCGGTACAAAATGGCCACTGGCAGCCATCTTGAATTTCGGACCGCACTCAGAAACACTCGTTCTCGTCCCAAGGTGATAGCAGAGGTACCCAAGAAGTTTCGTGAAGATCGGTTGATAAATACAGCCTCTAGCCCGAGCCGTATTGACATGTGTACTTACTGTGTGTAAGTAGCACTGAAAAATTCAAAGGTCATCTAATTTGCATAATTTCTGCACGAGAAAAAAAAACGTATTATATGTGATGTATCCCATGGTACTAAACATTCACACAAAAAATTATTCAGATTAGAGCTTTCATTTGGAAGTTCTGTGCACAAATCTGGTTGCCCCTAATTTGGAACAAAATGGCTGCCAGCGGCCATCTTGAATTTCGGACCGCACCCCAAAACACTCGTTCTCGTCCCACGGTGATACCAAAGGTACCCAAGAAGTTTCGTAAAGATCGGTTCATAAATGCGGCCTCTAGCCCGAGCCGTATTGGCATTTGCACTGACAGTGCTGAAAGTAACACCAAATACATCAAAGTTAGTCTAATTTGCATAATTTACGTACGAGAACCCCCCCCCCCCCCCCCCCGTATTATATGTGATGTATCCCATGGTACTAAACATCCATACAAACAATTATTCAAATCAGCGCTTTCATGTGGAAGTTCTGTGCAAAAAACAGATTTCTGCATCGTCGGTACAAATTGTCGGCTGGCAGCCATCTTGAATTTCGGACCGGACCCCAAAACACCCGTTCTCGTCCCACGGTCATAACAAAGGTACCCAAGAAGTTTCGTAAAGATCGGTTCATAAATACGGCCTCTAGCCCGAGCCGTATTGAATTGTTGACGGACAGACGGACAGAGGACAGACGGACGACTGGCCATGGCATAAGCTCAAATTTGGGTTCGCCAAAGTTGAGCTAAAAATCAAAAGTGCGTCGCTTATTACAAAAACAACTATGTTGTACATCAGTAGAATTGTTTGACAAACAATAAAACCTCCAACATAGCAGATAGGTAAGAAAAAAAAATAAAATAGATCCCAGTTAAAAATAATAATAATGATAATAAATATATAAAATATAAAAGAGACAAAATTTCAAACCAGTCATTTATGCAAGCACTAAACCGATTCAATATATTGACCGCTAATTAATTATCCACTGTAGATTCTTGTTTTCGTTATTTAGTCGTTTCTTGTTTTCGTTATTTAATGGGGCAGGTCATTGCGACTAATTAACGAACACAAGTTCTGCGTCACGCAACACATTTTAAATCCTCTTTATAACCAAAAACTCATCAAAAGTGGATAAAATTTCGCACATGAGTAAAACATACCCGTACACACACCCACTACCCATTTAAAAATTTTTATTAGTCTGTATTTTGCCAATTTTACACATCCACGTTGTGGTGTCCAGGCCATAACTTTTTAATATAACTTACACAACGTGTAGACTGCCACTAGACGAAGTGTCACATTCAGAAATCATGACTGACCCACCAAAGTCAAGTTCACAGATGGAAGTTTGCACATGGAATGAGCATGCACAACATATAGAGTACCAGTAGACATAGTTCAGCGATCTGAACGTAGTGGCTACCCCTCTACGTTCAGTTCCTCCCCGTTCAATTCTATAGAAAATATTCCCATCAAGTTTTTATTGGAACTCAAAACTCGAAAATAGGAATATATATCAAGCTTTCGGCCTTAATACCGACTGTGTTCGATAGAACACATATTTCCTTAAATTTGGGCAGAGTTTATTGATCCAAACTATGTTTTATCCTTTAATTATCGATATCTGAAGACTCGCGAAGCACCCCAAGGGCAATACAGTACACAATCCCAAGGACAATACTTTTGTTTCTCAGACATCATTCCTATCCTCATCTGGGATACATGAACATGTAATAAAGTAAATAGATATTAAAATTGACTGCATATTCAACTCGTCTGTGTATACCGACCATGGCCATCACGTCGTAACAAACTCTCGTTTGACATGTTCATGTCATTCCATGTGCAAACTTCTATCTGGGAACTTGACTTTTGGTGGGTCAGTCATGAATTCTGAATGTGATACATTCTTAAATGTTTTGATTTTACTTCCAGGCCATCTTATATTACTAGGAGATTTCAATATTCATGTAGATGACCTAAATGACAACAACGCTAAGCATTTTCTGAATCACATTTCCTCTGTAAACTTATGTCAGCTCATGTCTGGCCCAACTCATCGATCTGGGCACACCACTGACCTGATTATTTCAAGAGAAAATGATGAAATTCTATCTGTAAATAGCATTACTGATAAACATATCTCTGATCACTTCTTAATTTTATGTGATGTTTATATTGCTAAACCTGATTCAGTAAAGAAAACAGTAAAACCTAGAAAAACCCGAAATATCGATCGAAAAATTCTCATCGGACCTGTCCATAAATCATCTCACGGAAATTATTGAAAACGAAACTGATGTTTGTTCAAAAGTCAATACACTTTTCGAAATTCTCAAAAACGTATTAGACAAACACGCCCCAATTCAGACTAAAGTCATTACCATACGCCCAAATACTGGATGGTACAATGGCGGGACAAGGCAAATTAAACAAATGCGTAGGAAAGTCGAGCGCAATTTTATACAGTCGGGTCTTCATGTCCATCGGGATATATATAAAACATTAAGAAATAAGCTAAATATATCTATTAAATCAGCTAAAACTGACTGGGTGAAAACTACCATTGCCTCGTGCGAAAATAATTCCAAACAAATCTTTAAAATAGTTAACAATCTTTTAAACGTAAACCGTAAGGATGAGCTTCCAGAACACAGTCATCTTTCTGAGCTTGCCTCTAGATTTTCAAACTTTTTTAAGGAGAAAATTGCAAAAATTAGAAACGCATTAGAAAACACAGGTACAGACAGAGACGATAATGTTGAAGGTGAATTATCTGATTCTGGTATAACCATTCTAAATGACTTTCACCCACCAACCATAGAAGAGGTAAAGTCCATTATTTTGAAAGCTCCTTCAACATCATGCTCTCTTGATCCTCTTCCAGCTTGGTTGCTGAAAGACGGTACCATCCTGGACAACCTCATTCCAACTATCACCAATATTTTCAGGTCATCTCTTGTTTCAGGAAACGTGCCAACAGTGTTTAAGCACGCCCACGTCATCCCTCTCCTGAAGAAACCAAGCCTTGACATAAATACTCCAAAAAAATTTAGACCTGTCTCCAATCTTCCTTTTTTGTCCAAATGTCTTGAAAAAGACATCTCTCAACAAGTAGCAAACTTGAAACATTCCAATCAGCATATAGACCTGGGCATAGTACCGAGACATCATTAATTTATGTCAGCAATGACATCCTAAGTTCGATGGACTCACGGAAATTAACACCATTTGTGTTGCTGGATTTGTCAGCAGCATTCGATAAGACTGACCAGGAAACTCTCCTGTCACGACTAGAAACACTACTAAACATTCGTGGGACTGCTCTTAATTCGATTAGATCCTACTTATACGGTCGTACACAATCCGTCAAAATTTGTGACACCATTTCTGATCCCATATGTCTTCAATACGGCGTTCCACGGGGCTCAGTTCTAGGCCCCCTTTTGTTCACCGTCTACACATTGCCGCTTGGTGATCTTATAAGGAAACATTCTGTGAATTTCCATCTCTATGTCGACGACACACACTTATATCTGTGTGTAGATCTCTATAAAGTAAATGAATCTCTAGCCACACTTGAAGCACGCATTGAAGACATTCGGCAGTGGATGGGTGAAAAACTTTCTTAAACTGAATGATGACAAGACTGAATTTCTACAAATAGGCACGAAACACCAGCCAAACAAATCTTCCACTATTTGTCTGAAGATCGGTGTTATCAGCATAAATTCCAGCGAAACCGCTCAGAATCTTGGGTTTGCCTTTAGTAGTCACTTCGACATGGGTAATAAAATTACCAAAGTTAGTAAAAATTGCTTCTTTCAGATTAGAAACATCAGCAAGATCAGAAAACTATTGGACAAAAACACACTCAAAACTGTTATGCAATCTATGGTCATGTCTCGTGTAGACTCTTGTAACTGACTCTATTCTGGACTTCCATTGAAATCAATAAACCGACTTCAGCGCATTCAAAATACTGCAGCTAGGATTGTCACCGGCACTAAAAGAAATGAACACATTACGCCAGTTCCCAAATCATTACATTGGCTACCAATAGATTTTCGAATCAGATACAAACTTCTAACGACAACACACAACATCATTCATAAAGACAACGCCCCTACCTACTTAAACAAAATTATAAATTTACACAAACCCTCCCGGAATCTTAGGTCGTCATTGGATAACCTTCTTGACATCCCACGTGTGAGATCGGAGGCAGGTAAGCGATCTTTCGCTTTTGCTTCCCCTTTACTGTGGAATGTATCGCCAAAGAACCTACGAAACATCACCAAAAACTGAAGGCTTCAAAACAGGTTTAAAGACTTATTTGTTTAAGATAGCTTTTGATTGTTAACCACTCTTTCTTCTTTTCCTTTTTCTCTGTTTTGAAATGTAAGCGCTTTAGAGCAGATTTTTATTTGAATTAAGCGCTATATAAGTAAATTATTATTATTATATTGAGAATGAAGAGAGTGGGTTAACATTGAATCGTAGCGCCATATCTTCTCCACTCGAATTTTTTTTTTTTAATTTTTCCTAATAGCACAAGAAATACTTGCATACTTTCATCACATGGACCACCGCGTGGAAACCGTCGGCACATGTGATGAAAGTTTGCAGGTGCTTCTTGTGTTTTGACCTCAGAAATTGGAAATAATGGTTAAGTGAAAAATCTGCACCGCAGCAATTTAGTAGTACAGCACCCTACACATACTGTAGTGTCAATATGTCTTTCTGTTTGATCGCCTCTATTCGTGATTTCACTACCGACCTTGCTAATAGCACATTATCTTTTGCATTGCACAGTGCAGACATTCTTGTAGATTTCAGTTAAACTACCTCATTCTTCCGCAGTAAGGAGCACATTAACTGACGAGTATGTTCTCCGCTAATTGTGACAGGACGTATAGTTTCAACTGTAGCAATGAAACTTACACAATATAAATACCACCACTAGGTTATGCCACATACAAAATTCCTGACAGCCTTTGAAGGTCAGGTCTTGGTAAATGTCAACAGATGGAATCGGCAAACACATCAACTTTTTCAATACATGCCATAATTTCTTACTTTAAAGAGATATCACAATAAAAGTTACACAGCATATGTACAGCCTCTAGTGTGTCGCATACAAATGTCATGACCAACTCAAGGTCATAGATAGAGATCAACATACAGAATATGCAAGCACTTCAACGTACCCAGGCCCCTACTCCACCAAGCTATGTATAATGGGCATATGATTTTCCACTTGGCGGATCTCTTGTTTATTTTTAATTTACTTATTAACCTTGTGACAACTACCTTTCCATTACGTAAGTGCTGGTACTTACCTTTTTTGTTTTGCTGATCAACCTTGACATTTAACCTGCTGCCCTCTTAACACAGTTTTTTTCAGAGAAATTTCGATAGGGTCAATGTGCAATATGTCTCTATTTGTGACAGTTCCAGTGGTGTTTACCGAAATGCACATTTAAAGAATTTTGAACAAGTAGGATTCAAAATATCAGTTACAAATAAGTCAGGCTGATGTGATATGGGTAACGTAATGGGGATTATTGTCATGGTATGCTCCGCCTGATTGTTGTGTACATGTATGTTTACTGGATGTCTCCGAAACTGTTGAAGTAACGGCGGCCAAATTTACACATGGATTTAAGATTTTCATTTTAGGCCAAATTACTCAAAGGTGGTGGGAAAAAGTTCAATGAGTAAAATGTTTACATTTATAAAAGTTAAAACAGTATTCCCCTAAAGTACTCCTTGCTTCAGATGGACGCAGAAAACAGCATCAAATAACTCAATGGCAATGCATCATTCAGTGTGTCCTTTTTAAAACGATTGTCTGTGTATATGTGTACACACGTTATCCCAGTAGCCCATAATCTGATAAAAGTATTGTGGCTTTGCGATTTTAATCTTTAACCTATTTACCTTTAAATTCAGAACCGATAGAACAGCGGTGTTTAGGCGGCCATACTAAACATCGAGGGATACCGTGGTGAAGGAAAGTAGGGGTGGGAATGGGGTTGAAAACTCTGAAAAGGATATGTGGTTGTGTATTGTGAGTATATAAATAGATTTAAGCAGTATGTGCATGGTTTAATGCCATATTTGAGAATTATACGTGGGTACTAAAGTAATAGCGTTTGCTGAAAAAACTTCCCCTCGGTATTCAGTAGGCAGCTTGATAATTAGTATTTACAGCGGCTGTATCTCGATAAGCGACAGTGTGAATTGTTAATCACACTGACTTGTTAATTAGTTCTCTTTGTGGCTGTCTGCAATTGCAATCAAAGCCTGCTTCCCAAACTCAACACACATATTATGTACCAGGCATTTGAAAGAGAATGCGCTCCACAATCTTCATAAGAAACACAACAAAGAAACCACAAATAACATGATCCGCATTACCTTCAATTCAGATACAGGGCTTCTAACGACTGAGGCCCCTGTTGCACACCAAGAAATTTCAACTTACCTATCGACGTTTTACAGAGACAGCAAATATTTGGCATTGACATTTTTACCTAAGCTAAAATCCAAAGTATTCGAACCAAGACAGACACATACTGGCATCCCAAATTTATGGACAAATAACAACTGCGAGAGTAAAAATAATATTATAAAAATTGGAAAATGAATGGAGAATTTCAAAGTTGTCAGACTTGACTTTACAGACGTGAAGACCTTGTTATGGATCAATATCTTTACATAAGGAATTAATATTTTCGGATGTGTTTTTTCATTCGTCAACGATGTAAAACAAAACTTGCCGGAAGTCAAGAGACGTGGCCATCACTCAGGGCTGACCAACGAGATCTGGTATTTAGTATTTTTCTTCTTAATACCAGAACCGTACAGAATTCCCCAGAACCGCCCTCGAAAAAACATTTCACGCTGTTTTCAGAGAAAGTATTTCATTGCCAGTTTGTTTTGGGAGGCAAAGGGAAGCTGAAATTGAATTTATTTGCAAATTCATCCCCGTGTCGGCATTTGTTTGGCTGGTCACAGTCCTTGCTATTTGTGTGACTGACCCATTGGATTAAGGATCCTTCTGATGAACGAACATAAACGAGCACAGACGAACACGAAGTAAAAAAAAAAAGGGGGGGGGGGGGGTATAAGTTAATAAAAGTTTAAAAGGGGAAGAGGGTGTAAGTATTGGTATATTTTACTTGTGTAAAATTTTATCCGCTTCTGATGAGTATTTTGATGATTACGAGGATTTAAAATACGTTACGTGGCGCAGAACTTGTGTTCGTTAAATCGTCGCTGTTGACCAACCCTACTGAATAATGAACACAAGGAGCGACGGTGCGTAATTAATTAACTGTCAAATTGATTTGGATTATCGTTTGCATAAATAGGTCCTTTAAAATGAGAGAATTTTGTAAAAAAAAAATTAAGCCACAGAACAAGTTAGTGCTCTAGAATGAAAAAAAAATGTACCAGTTGAACACAAATACAGGTCACTTGAGAAATAGGCCCCATTATGGGGTGTATCCTATCATTGTTTCTGTTTGCATTGTACGTCAAACATCTGGAGATGAACTGATAAAGTGTGCAGATAAGGCAGGAGTCTGAGAGACAAGTATCCCGTTTTGTTTTCTTTGCATATGACATGGTACCAGTATCTGAAAGTGATGAATGATTAGACAAATGGATGGCAAATGTTCGAGGCGTGAGAATGTATGGTGACTTAAAACAAATGAGAATGACAGTAGGGTAATTCCCGTTGGTCGTAAGAGTTGGCCGTCACAAAGGTGACGAGTGGAGGATGCTCTCTAGATTTTGAGGGGGAAACGAAAAAAGGTAGCGAGAAACGTGGTTTGGCGAGGGTTTGGTGATCAGCACAAGTGTCACTGTTAGTAGTGTATAAGAAACCACACAGAAACAAAGTGAATGATAACAGGAAAATGAATTTCCATTCTCCTGGAACGTCTAGGAAGAGAGGGCTTCAATAAGTTGTTTTGAGGTAAAACCAATTTGATATTATTTGTCTTCGAAGTGTAACATATAGCCATAATAGTGCAGAAGCAACCCCACTGAACAGTTGTTAAGAATCATTGTATTGTGTACAAAAGTGTAGATAGGTGGATAACGGACTCGAACAGTTCTGCAGTACGTGGTGTAGTTAAGGGTGTGCATGGGTAGGAACAGTATATCATGTACTCGAACGTTCCCATTGAGAGACATTTGGTTGACCTTTGGGGGATTTTATTGGAACAGATGGAACATGTGTTTTTCGCTCCATCCAGTTAGATCCGGTTCTGGCATAATATTCGGGGACGTTCGAATCTGGTCAGAAGGAAAAGAGAATAAAGCGTCCACTGATTTGGAACTACATTTGGACGCAGTCACTAACAGATTCTATCTGTTTGTGTCTGGATTGTATCAACTGTTGTCAGGTGTTAGTGCTCGGTTTTAATCATTCTCAAACTTCTACTTAATAGTTTATTAGTTTTTTGCACAGTTGTCTTCAAACGAGTAGGACGCTGGAAGCCAAGTTGGTTTGTTAGGCAGGAAATATAAAAGGTGTCAGGTCGAGACTGGAATGAGTATATTTGCAACCCGCCTGTTCTGAAAATAATAAAATTGAGACTATAAAATGGAGCTATGTCAAGTGAGTTTTATGGATTTATTTTCCACTGTTTTTTTAACATTTCTGATTTTTATGCCAAATCGACTATTCATAGTTTTACTTTTGTGATGACAAGTTTAAGATACAAGATGTTGTCTCCCGTATATTGTCGCAATGCGAAAAGTATCATTTGTAACAGGAGTGGGGTGAACGACTCCCCAGGGGCTAGAACCCTGGCCGAAATCTCCCTGATGTTCTTCAGATTCGTGCGATCTGGGTCAACTAGCAAACTATGGATAAAATATAACTGAACTCCAGAGGCAGAATAATTATTAAGTTATGTGTTGTGGTCTGGATGAATACACAATAAAATAGAAAAAAAACAGTTTATACATGGTTTATTAAGAAGCCAAAAATAGTATGGTATGAAATGGACATGAATATGAATGACGGATCAAAAACCACTAGTCCACTACACTTTTTACCAAACAAGAGGGTTAGAATTCCACCCAACATATATATTAACGTGAATGGTTCCCACAGAACTCGGACCTGGAGAGAATCAGTGTCAAGAAACGTTGATTCTCACCAGGGCCGAGCTGAATGGGTCAGAAAATGGCGGTATCTTTTACGGTAAACCTTTTTACAGGTTACAAAGCATAGATATCTAATAATAGACTTTTTTCAGATCTTGGATTTCTATGTTACAAAGTGTCCCCATAACTAAGGGTATGTTTCAGTGAACTATTCCGGTTTACTTAGTTTACTATCCCATGTAAACCTAAACTAGGTTTAGAAATCACAACAGAACGATATGTTTAATGCGAATACTAGGAATGATATTTGTTTGATGCGCAAAATCAAATGACAGGACATGTTGTTTTAGCGTGATATGGATTCATCACAGCGTTGATCTCTTTTCCTTTATCTAACTAAGACTAAGACAATAAATGTTGTTTTTTTTTTAGCTGCTAACAATCATCATGTTGCTTCTCTTTGAATTATACCGGATGATCTTTGCGTTGTTGTCGACCTGCATTTCTATAAACTTGTTCCAGTCCTCATGAGGGAAGCAGAGGCAGTCAATCTGAGAGTGCCGGCAGCCGACTTAAGGACTGACATCCGTGTGCGATACACTTTGCAAGCAAAGAAAATCCAAGAGTACTGGGATGACTACATGGCCAATCCTCCAAGAATGTCCACCACCAACTTCTTGAAGAAATGTGGAGTGCTGTACGCAACAAAGAGGCACGCACCGAATCCTAGAATCCAGAGTACCACGGAAACTGGTATCGAATGAAAAAACTCTGTTAATTATTGTTCATTGTTAATTATTGTTCATTCATTTCATGTTCAAACATATTATTGTATTGTTATTTGGTTATTTTTTGTTGATGTATTTTTGGTTTTTATTAGATGTTAATTAATTAAATCATCAATTTTAAAGTTGTTGTTGTTTATCATAATTATAATTCAAATGGCAGTCAAGGTTGTCCTTTATATCCCGGGGCCTAGGCCTATTTATTATTATGATCGTATTATAAGTAATAACAGGTGGATAATTCATTCATACTCATAATCCAATCCAAGTCCAATATCATAGTCATGAAAAATTGGGGCAGTTATCCCGGGGCGGGTTGTCCCACCTGGCTTGGGGCGGGATGTCCCTGGGGCGGGTTGTCCCGTTCTTGTTAAAAAGGCCCTCACCAGAAACTTTCCAGTGATGGTGTCAAAAATTGCGTGACTGCTATCATGGAAATAACATGGCCAAAAAGGAAGTTGTAGCAATTTTTTCTGAGAGAAAAACACCCTTTCAGTTGAGAATCGAACATTTTTGAAATGCCGCTTTTATGGGCTAAATAAATGTTATTAACTTTTTTATAGTTTTTCTCCCTTGAGTTATAGCATTTTTTCATGAACCTTGCACTGTTTATTTCTTTTTTGACACTCGAAATTGAATGTTTTTTTATTGTCGTTGTGCGAGACGTAGAACTTTTATGTGCGTTTCACTGCGCATGTCAAGAATAGAATGATAAACCAGATAACCCTGCGGTTTAGTTGGTTTAATCCAGAATGATAAACCTGAATATAAACTGCTCAATAAAACGACCTGGTTTTTATTCCGTGTGAGCATGTTTATACACAAGGAATAAAAACCAGGTCGTTTCATTGAGCAGTTTATATTCTGGTTTATCATTCTGGATTAAACCAACTAAACTTCCTACAGATAACTCTGCTCTCGAGGAGGTTTAGTTGGTTTAATCCAGAATGATAAACCAGAATATAAACTGCTCAATAAAACGACCTGGTTTTTATTCCGTGTCTCTACGCATGCTCACAATAAACCAAGTAAACCGGAATAGCTCACTGAAACATACCTAACATTCAATTTCGAGTGTCAAAAAAGAAATAAACAGTGCAAGGTTCATGAAAAATGCTACAACTCAAGAGAGAGAAACTATAAAAAAAAAAGTTAATAACATTTATTTAGCCCATAAAAGCCGCATTTCAAAAATATTCGATTCTCAACTGAAAGGGTGTTTTTCTCCCAGAAATAATTGTTACAACTTTCAGAAGATCCTTTTTGGCCATTTTATTTCCATGATAGCAGTCACGCAATTTTTGACACCATCACTGGAAAGTTTCTGATGAGGGCCTTTTTAACCATGGGTTTCTAAGATTGTTTAAAAATGAAAGCAGGGATATGTTTCCCACGCTTTGGATGCCCCCCCCCCCCCCCCTCCTAACAATACTTTCATGTGTCGCGTTTCCAAGCAACATCAAACGGGTTTATGTGGAATAGTATTCACATTAAACATATCGTTCTGTTGTGATTTCTAAACGTAGTTTAGGTTTACATGGAAGAGTAAACTAAGTAAACCGGAATAGTTCACTGAAACATACCCTAAGCTAGTGTATTGTTTAAGTTTGGACAGCCAGATCAAAGCTTTACCCAAACATAAAGTGGACGACGAATTCGAATGGAATGGTTTAACGCGCCGAAGTCGCGCAGGGACGGTATGGGGAACAAGCCCCTTTCGACCCTCAGTGACTGTAAATGACTAATTTCCAGTTGTCTACTCGTGTTGAAGGAGGAACAGGTTCAGCTACTCGGCAGGTTCACCGGTTGTGGCGTGATGGTCTCTTTGACTGATGTCGGTTGAACCCTCGGGTGAGGACCAGTGTGAGAGGTTGGGTCCTCTCACAAAGGTACTACCTCTCCCCGAGGGTGCAGTCGATCTGAATTTTCAGGCAAGTATAGTCTGCCACTTCGGAGATGATATTGAGTGATGGCCATCACTGGCAAGTATAATCTGCCTCAGGCAGGTAGGACGTCTTTGAAGGAAACAACAACGACCCCTTTCGGGGACCACCAGAAAGAAGACCCGAACTTCCCTGGTTCGGGGGCAGGCCTGCATTGTAATCATATCGGGTTGGGACAAGAGATGCGCAATGCGCTTACAAAAAGGGGCAGAGGCGGGACGCAGGACCAACGCTCGCCTCCCTTAAAGTGGTCGACCACTTTTAGGGATGGAGTGGAGGATGTTCAGGAACCATGGGGGTTACCGTTTCTATAACGGTTAGACTGTCCATAGCGGTTATTGGGGTGCAGGTCAAAAAGCATCTTCTGTGTACCTGCTTAAAAGAAGAAGGCAGAATTAGTTTTCATTAGAATATGTAAAAATAAAAAAAGATAAACGTGGCACATTATGTTTTAATTGGTCGGTGAAGGCAGCACAATCTGGTAGAAGGCCACAGTTAAGCTGTTAATCTGCCTGTTAGCTCACCTTCTTAGGCTGAGAGTGAGTTCGTAGCGGGAGGGTAACAGGTTTAGACACTAAACCACACCCGAGGGTGTTTCTGTTATGCCCTTCGCTGGTTTCGACCATATTTAGATTAGTTTGAGTTTATTTGGAGGCGCCTGGTATCGCGAGCGTTTTATGTGGGCTGAGCTTCCCCGGCAGGAAATGAGATTGCAGCTGGAGGGTAACAGGTTTAGCACACTAAACCACACCCGAGGGTGTTTCTTTCTTGTTGTACCCATCGCTTGTTCCGACCTTATTTAGGTTAGTCTGAGATTATATGGAGGTGCCGGGGATCGCGAGCGTTTAATGTGGACTCCTTCTTTCCCCGAGCGGTCCTAGTTTTGATCGGAATCTTTGGGCCTTTGTCGGCCAAAAATTCCGATCAAAACCAGGACCGCCCGAAGAAAAAAAAAGAAAAAAGTCCACATCAAACGCTCGCGATCCCCGGCACAAACACAAGACGCGGTGGAATTGTAATATTTATACACCTGAAGTAATCTTAGTTGAGTTCGTGAAGGCAGCCCTTTCTGGTAGAAGGCCACAGTTAAGCTGTTAATCTACCTGTTGACTCACCTTCTCGTTCACTATTTATTATTTAGTTTTTTTACAATATTTAATCGTGATGTAATCTTGGTTGAGTTGGTGAAGGCAGCCCTTTCTGGTAGAAGGCCACAGTTAAGCTGTTAATCTGCCTGTTAACTCACCTTCTCGTTCCCTATTTATTATTTAGTTTTTTACAATATTTAGTTGTGATGTAATTTTAGTTCAGTCGGTGAAGGCAGCCCTTTCTGGTAGAAGGCCACAGTTAAGCTGTTAATCTGCCTGTTAGTTCACCTTCTCGTTCCCTGGTCTTTTTGAGCGGTCTTAGTTTTGATTGGAATTTTGGGGCTTTTGTCGGCTTTCGCAAATGGCTCCAAGTTCGGAGATTAGTTCACTGTCGGCTAGCCGGTCATGATTTTTCGCGGCCAGGGTGGCTAGGCGATCTTTGATGGTGGGGATATCGGCCCTGTCGTGGAGTGTTTTGATGGGTGTGTCCCAAGGGGCACGGAGGGCGACCCTGAGCGCGTGATTTTGAACCCTTTGGAGTTTACTCATACTTGTTTGGTTGAGGTCAGTTAGGATGATTGCCCCGTATTCGAGTACTGGGCACACAAAGACTTTGTATAGTTTGAGTATGGTGGACTGGTTGGCTCCCCATGAAGTTCCCTTTAGCATTTTCAATAAATTACGAATTATGAGCGAGACCGGTCTTATATAGTATAATTTCGCGGGGAAAGATTTCAAATACTGGAATCTGATTGATTTCACCTCGACAAATGAAACAATAGCAAAATGCACTACGGCGTAAACCAATGATACATTCATTCATTTTAAACATGGAAATGACTTGAAGCCAACAAAAATAGAATTAAACCTCTGTTATGAGCAGACGAGTTGTATAACAGAGTAATTTAGAACTTTTATTGTATATTATTTTTCAACTGCTGTTACCAAATCCGTTACACATTAATACAATAAGATTCATATCTATTTATTTTATTTGCAACGGTAAGCGAGGTAAATAGGAGTTACAGTCACATATTTGCAGATTCGGTGTTCTTGGCTGATAAAACACATGATGAAAAGTTCCAAGGCAAAAGAAGGTTTTGTTTTTGCTCATAATTCAACAATGTCCATAAATCACAAGCGCAAATGGCAGAGAAAAACTGAAGTTAATAGAGTGGCTAATTACGGAATTAACTCTCGGATTTTAAAAAAAAATTGTCATGATTCCTGATTGGATGGTATGGATCTTACAACAAAGAAATTTAAAAAAAAAAATTAACAAATATAAAAAAGAAAATAGACAGATTCCACTCAAAGGGGAATCAACGGCACCACAACACAATAATGTCTACTAAGATGATTCAACAAGATAACTAATTTATTATACCAAGACATCCGAGTTGTTAGAACAAGATCACCAAATTGTTATAACAAGATGGCTATGTGTTATAGCAAAATAGGAACAAGGTAGCTAATCTGTGGAAACCACCTTCGTGGTTATATACCCTAGTGTTTACCTATCATAGTGTATTAGCTCAACACAATAATGTATATTAAGTTGTTTTAACAGGATAGCTAAGTTGTTATAACAAGATAGTTATGTACTTTAGCAAAATAGGAACAAGATAGCTAACCTGGAAACCACATTAGCGATTACATAGTGCTCCCACATAGGCAATCCGAATGTCGTATCGTTCACAAGGACACATCACAGATGACGAGGGCCAGGACCAAATTGTCGACCTTTTGATCCCAAGTCCAGTGCTCTAACAAATCAGCCACCGTGATCCCGGAAACGCTGATTGCCAATGTACTTGTTAAGTTGTTATAATAACTTAGCTATCTTGTTAAAAAACAACTTACCTATCTTGTTATCACATCGTAGTTATCTTGTTACAAAAATTTAGTCACCTTGTTGCTATCTTGTTATAACAACTTAGCTATCTTGATATAACAATTTAGCAATCTTGTTATAACAACTCGGGTGTCTTGTCATCACAACTTACCCCTTTTGTTGCTAACTTGTTATTACAGCTATCTTATAGCAACTTAGCGATATTATGACCACTTACGGTTACTTGCCTATCTGGTTGCTATCTTATTATGGAAACTTAGCTATCTTATGACAACGTATCACTCTTGTTGCTATCTTGCTATAACAATTTAGTTATCTTGTTATAGCAATTTGGCTATCTTGTGACAGCATACCTATCTTGCTGATACATGTTATAACTACTCTGTGATTTTGTTACAACATGTCTTCTCTGTTATAACAAATTAGTTCAATATTGGTACACCAATTAACCTATCTTGTTAGAACTTAGCTATCTTTTTATAACAACTTAGTAGGATGTTATTGGTTGGCGCAAATTGGCTGCTGCATGCGTCAACCAGATGCCATTATCTTGTAAAGAGTTTTGAGTCCATATCTAGCTCCATACTGACACATACACTGAAACGGAAGTGAATTGCACGTTGTTTTTGTTGATGTTTTTCACATCCACAAATTAAATAAAAGCACACAAGATTTTCTTAGTTCTTTACAGATATATTTTTCTTTCAAACAGACAGTAATAATTATTTCTCGAATCGATGTATATAATAATTATCATTAAGACTTTCTGTATGCTGCAGTCTACATTCGTTTTTATGATAAAATTTCACTAAATACCGAAATCTCCTATATTGTTATAAAGTATAATAATCATTCTTCAGTCTGTATCTGTATGGATACGCCATGTAGTCCCTGCTGGGCTAAAACATGACGAAATAGAAAGCGGGTCAATTCTGATGGTCAGCCGACTCAGCTAGGGCAGATTTGAAGCCCTGTACTGTGCTAGCTGCTCTTTTCGTCCAGGTGGTTCCAATCGGTCGGGGAAGATTCGGACGTGGTGGTGGGCCGAATCTTCTCATTATGAGTTTATTTTTTTTAAATTTATATTTTATTCAGTTATTTAGAAAAAGTTATTATTTGAATATGTTTTAATGATTTTTTATTAGAATTTTATATATTTTGTGGAAATTTTTTTTTTTAAGCTGCAACTGAGTGCTAGCTTATAAGTTATTACACACTACGAACATAACACACAAAATGATATAATCATACTCGACTTCTCAAAAGCCTTTGATACAGTACCACACAAACACCTTCTGTATAAACTCCAGCATTATGGCATCAAAGGCCCCATCCATGATTGGCTCACCACATTCCTCACGAAACGACACATGCAGGTAGTTATTGACGGTGAAGGCTCCACATCGGTCCCAGTTGAGTCAGGTGTACCACAGGGTACAGTCCTGGGCCCCATACTGTTCTTATGCCACATCAATGACCTGCCGCTTTCAGTAAATTCCCAGGTAAGATTATTTGCTGATGACTGCCTGTTATACCGCCCGATGAAATCACAGGCTGATCACAGTATTCTCCAAAATGACTTAATCCAACTGGAAAAATGGGCTTCAAACTGGGGCATGAAATTTAATGCAAAAAAATGCTACCTCATGTCCACTAACGAAAAGTCACCCCATTTTTACACCCTGGATAAACAAATTCTAAAACAAATTTCCCAATCACCATACTTGGGGATGATACTATCCCAGGACCTGAAATGGATTCCCACATATCCAAAATTGTAAGTAAAGCCAATTCAACCACTGGCTTCTTGAGAAGAAACTTAAAATTCTGCCCTGAGAACTGCTAAAAAACAGCATATATTGCAATGGTCAGGTCAGTGATTGAGTACGCATCAACAGTATGGGACCCTTACCTACAAAAGGATATTGATAAACTGGAACGGGTGCAAAGAAAAGCTGCCAGGTTCATCACAGGTGACTATCACTCAAGAGATGAGGGCACCTCCGCAAAAATGCTTCTCAAACTGGAATTAGATGCCCTCCAGATTAGACGCAGACATAAAAGGCTCACCCAATTCTACAAGATTATTGAGGGGTCAGTGCCAGCCATCCCCCCAGATAAATTCCTGCAAAAGCATAACAGAAGGCAAGTTAAAAGGAAATCATATACTGATTGTGTCACTCAAAACATCGTTGATAGACACACATCTAAGAATACCAGAGCCTATAAAGTCGGAACTGCTAAAACCGTAGAATACCGGAATTCATTTTTTATCCGCACTGCTGTTGATTGGAACCACTTAGGCAATAATATAGTGCATATGCAGACAGTGGAGGGCTTTCAATCTGCCCTCTCGAAAAGCCACTAACGGCTCCCCACCCGGTGTTTTTACGCCAAACGGCCCTACACCATACAAATACAGATACAGATACAGAGAAGTAATGGAATTTTGTTTATTTTGAAATTCTCACCTCTGATTTTCCTTAAATTCAGATTAAATATACAAAAATTATACATCAAAATGAAGGTTGGTATGTACAGAACACAAAGCACATATGTAATCAACTCATAGAGATGACAACAGGCACCACTGGTTCCTAGAAGTCTGCTATCGTATTCGGAATTACACCCAAACCGTCCCCTGGCCAAACTGTCCTCTGCAATTTGCCCCAAACCGTCCACTACATTTTGACCCAAACCGTCCTCCAGTGAAAATAAGTGGAAAATGAAAAAAAATTGAATGTTTCTATAATTTTTTTAACATGTTGAATAAACTATGATACTATTATTGTGAGAACATGTTTTTTTAGTTTACATTTGATTATATTTTAGTAGAAGTTCTTTGATTTTTGATTGAGAAAACACAAGTTGAGTTCAGTTAATCAATGGTCACTCACTGTTTGTTATTTTAATTATTACTAATTATAGTAATTACAAAGATTGTACCGGTGTTGTTGTTTTTAGGCAATGTCTTCTTTTGGAAGACAATGATAGTTGCCCAATTAGTGATTCGTTCCTGAATGATTGGAATTTAAAACAGTTCAAGTTGTTTAAATAACTGTTTCGTTTTCAAAGAAGTAGCCTGACCACATATGGCAATAAATAGTCCTTGTGGACCACTGTTCGACTGCTAATAAGGCAGGAGATTAAATAAACGGCAGTGTCTCTCTGCTAATAAGGCAGGAGATTAAATACAAATCAATACCATGCTACCACCTCAATGCTGAAGTGATTGCAGCTGAAATTGAACTTGACCAGAAACACGTGGCCATCATATCATATTATAACAAGCCACAAGCAACAGTAGACAGTAAAGTATTTGAATTTTTTACCAACAAGTACAAGCACTGCATATTCCTGGGTGATTTCAATTCCAAACACCAGGTATTCGGTTGTCATAAGACTGAGCCTAATGGTGACGCCCTTTTCCACATCATTGAAGAACTCGATCTATTCAACAAATGGCAAAGAGCGTATAAGAGTCAGAAAGAGGGAATCAAACACATATATAGACTGGTCAATTATATGAAAACAGCATTTAGTCAAAACGAAATCAGAACAGCGCTTTTCTTGGATGTAGAAAAGCGTTCGACTCAGTATGGCACAATGGCGTGAGATATAAACTAGCGAAAATGGGATTACCCACTAAAATTCTGAGGATCATATCATCATTTCTAACTGACCGAAAAATCAAGGTGAGGGTTAATCACGAGGTGTCAGAGGAAGTAATACTCGAAGCGGGATCACCACAAGGGTCAGTTCTAAGCCCGCTTCTTTTCATAATATATGTGAATGATATAGACAAAGTAGGGAAAAACTTTGTTGAATTATCGCAGTTCTCAGACGACAAAGGCATTTGGACGGCCAGCAAGTCCAGAAACATAATTAAAAATCATCTACAGGATACCATTCGCGATCTTGAGAACTGGTGCGCCCTGTGGAGCATCAAACTCAATGCCGCCCAAACTCAAAAAGTTACGTTCTTCAAAAAACATTTATACGTCCGGCACTAGAATACGGTGCCATGATAACAAGTGACCTGAGCAAAACCAACATTCAAACCCTACAGAGGGTTCAAAATTATGCCCTGCGAGTGGCACTATGCAAACCGAAATGGACACCGACAAAGGAACTTCAGGAGCTAGCAAAAATAGAAACTATTGATATGCGATTAAAAGACCTACAAAACAAAACCCTCAACAGACTCCAAGATAGTCTGCTGGCTCACTGGCGGGGATATCTGAAACAGAAATACGAAACTGAGGAATATTGTGTTCTTCCGGAACCCATTCAGTGTCACAAGTGTCAGAAATTTGGGCACTTGTCACACAAATGCAACTGGGAGCAACAATGTATGAAATGCGGTGACAAACACATCGCGAAGGCATGTAGTGCTAAAGCTCTGAAATGCCCCAATTGCGGTGGTCATCACCCCAGCAACTACCGGGGGTGTAGCCACTTCAAAAAAGTTAAAACAAACATCTAGCTTAAAGCTCTAAATGTAAGTAATGTCGAGAACTCATCTTCCCCTTATTCCACGTGTACACTAATGGCTGGCTCTATTTTCATCACACTGAAGAAACACTTGGACACCAGTCTTTCGGACGTTTGCAGAGAGATTAGTAAAACAGCCTCTAAATTATATAATATATTTGAATAAAGATTTAACAGCCCTTTTAAGGGCTTGAGGGTGTGTGTCTGTGAGAGGGTTTTTTTTGGGGGGGGGGTGGAGGAGGTCATTTGGAATTCCCGAAGGATAACCAGATACCTCATAATCACATACGGCATCCTATCTCCCAGAAGGCTTGATGGATGACTCCCGGTATTTCAAAACTAAACTGTTGGAGCTTTCTCCACTCCTTTTTTGTAACCGCTATGGTCATACACCGGGCCGCTACCAACCCGGCATTGCTGTTTGGTTTTCTTTTCTCTTCTTCCATTAAATTTGCCATTGCACAACATTCTGGCTCGCCACCATGGTGGGACTCAAACCTCTACCATCGCCAAGCTGGAACCAAATAGAGCCCACTCTCTAATAGTTTTAATGGCGTTGAGGGATTGAGTATTGACAATCTAACACTCCAACATAAACTGCCGGGAATTCTAACCGCGTGCATACCCCCCTCAGATCCCATTTGAGGCAATAGGAAAGCTAGTCCTGTGTGATCCAAGTGAAATAAAATAAGGTTAACTGGGTCGCAAGGGATTTGTAAATCCCACATTGTCCCTGTGCGCATTCGGCACGCTAAAACCTTTCATTCATTCATCCTGTTTGACAGTCAGTGAAAATGGATTCTGATGCGTGTGTCCTGCTCGAGGCAGTGTACTAGTCAACAGCAATGCCTTCAATGTGACTTCTGTAACAGATGGCAACATCGTCTTTGCCAAACTGGCATCACACAGACTTTTTATCGCAGGCTGATGCATGGTTTAGAAACTCTAGATGACTGGAAATGCTATGCTTGCAATCTCCCGCAAATTATCAATCTCCCCCAGATCAGTGACAATGAGAATTCCGCTGCTGCAATACTGCGAGAAGAATCAGAAATTAATGAGCATGACATTGATGAATAGCCTGAGGACATACATGTAGAGCCTCCTGCCTTAGTTGTTGACAACGATGGCCCTCCTGCCGAAAATCCATTTCATAGACATCATTATTAAATGAGAGTGTGGAATCACTGCTGGTAATTTTCAATGTATGATAACAAAAAATTATATTTGTATACAGAATCCCCCCTCCGTAAAGAAACAGTGCCTGTTTAAAAATATTATTTTCTGTAATCATGCACTGAAAATCAATGCCGGTAATTTTCAATGCATGATAACAAAAAGTAATAATTGTAAACAGACTCTCCCCCCCCACTGCCCCCCATCCCCCCCCCCCCCCCCCCCCCCCCCCCCCGTAAAGAAACAATGCCTGTTTAAAAATCTTACTTATATTATTATCAAAAATATTGTTTTGTTATCATGTATTCATGTCATATAATCATTATTATGTTTTGTAAAAAAAACCCCTTTGAAACGTAGTTGAAAATGAAAAAATCATTAAAATCAATAAATAAACAACCAGTTTTATGTTATTATTCTACCACTCTTCTCTCTCATTCGCTCTTTTTCTGAAGTATGGTTTGGGTCTAATTGCTCAGAGGACGGTTCGGTCTCTGTGGAGGACGGTTCAGATTAGATTGGAGGACGGTTTGAGTCAAATTGCTAGAGGACGGTTTGGGTGTATTCTCGTATTCGTACCAGAACTGATAATAAAATAATATTTTGCAAGAACAACTCGTGGTCAAATGTGCTTCAGATATTGAATAACAAAGCTAGGGATTCAAAACACTGTCGAGTGCAGTGATAGGACTGCATTTTGGAAAAGGACAACAATGTCTGCATTTTTTATTGAAGACGATTTCCATGCTCGACAGACATGCACAAATCACTCGATACCACAAATTTCAATCGAAAAACAAAATTGTAATTGTAAGAAATTTCAACAGGTATCATGATACCTTGTATTGAATATGGCAACTGAGCAGTCTCTATCTAATAATAGTATACTGTATTAAGGCGATCTTTCTCATTATTTGATTTTAGATGCTGTATATAAATGCATTTTCCGGCCGACGACGTCGACCAGAAATCGAAGTAAATTCATATGTAAATAAAAGCAAAGCAAAGGTTTTGGAATTTACCTCCATGCAGCTCTGTCACTGTGTTTTGAAGAATTCTGATACCCTAGTTTTGTTCTTGGATATGTAAAGCACATTTGGCCACAAGTTGTTCTCTTGAAATATTATTAAATAATCAGTTTGGTATGAATACGGTAGCAGACTTTCAGGAACCAGTGGTGCCTATACGGTTGACTCTCAGTTGATTACACATGTTGTTCGTGTTCTATACATCTCAATCTTCATGTTGATGTACATTTTGTGTATATTTAATTGAATTGAAGGAATATCAGAGGTGAGAATTTTTTAAACAAACAAAATTCCATTACTTATATAACCCCCTAATGGGTTTTGATAAGAATTTTGTCTATTTTGTGAAAAAATATTTCTTACCTCTTTGCTTGAATGTAATCCATTAATTAAAAATCCAACATTTTAATTCAAAACATTAAAAACAGAAACATGTCCAGTCACTACTAGAACTATTCCATCAATTGACTTAAAACATATTATTCAATGTCTGCCAGAATTTTTTTAACTTCGACAGTGACTTCTCTAAAATGAGAAATGTTCTTTGTTGTTGTCACTTGGAAGTTTCTGGCGAGTTTGTTTAGCTTTAGCGGTACTTCGCAAGTTGTTTCTCTCATTGTCAATGTCCATTTGTTTTTATTATGATATTCTGTAGAGATATCTTTATTATTGTTGATTGACACTTGAAAGTTCCCACAAGCCTGTTTCTTTCTTTACTACATTAACTATTATTCCCCCCTCGCTCTATGACCCCCCCCCCCCCCTCCCCCCTCCCCCCATGATATACCTTACCTGACGTCACATAACCTGAAGATGAATTAATAAGCAAATAACTTTTGGGTCGCAAGAGATTTCAAATCCCACATCGCCTTGTGCACCTTCTGTGCATTTTCATTCATTAGATTACAAATCCCACATTGTCCCTTTGTGCCTTTGGCGCGCTGAAACTTTTTATTCATCATTCATCCTGAATATGAAACATTGTATGCCAAATATTAAAGGAAATAAACTGCAACAGACAAGGAAATAGATTCACTATGGACCAACTATAGAGACGTAGACGTGACCGAATGCCTCCATCTTTATAAATAAAATTTACAGACTTGGGAAAAACTAAAAAATAACTTCTGTAATTACATCTATTTATCTTTAACAGATTATACTTGTACCACCACCAGTGTTATGTGTGACATTTTGAATATATGTGTATATGTAAAATTGTAGTGTTTGAGTTTTTTGTTGTTAAGTTGTGAAATAATGTTATCTAGTGTTATTAGAATTAATAAATAATTACCTTAAACTGCTTGTCCATAGTATTGTCACTTGTCAATTATGTCATTTGCCACCCCCCCCCCCTCCCCCAGACAGAACATGAATAGACTAATTAGCAGTAAATCACTGAGTACACAGGGCCAAAAAATCCAAGGCCAAATCTTCCCAGGGCCAAATCTTCCCGATCCCGTTCCAATCGACTGCTGTGTGCGCAAAGCCAATGGGTCATGCTAAATAGAGACTGTACCAAAAATATGTTTTAAGGTGCTACATAAGTACTTTTGTAACTTCCACCTCTGATATTCCATAAATTCAAATTAAATATACAAATTATACATCAAAATAAAGGTTGGGAGGTAAAGAACCTGAAAAATATAGGTAATCAACTCATAGAGTTGACAGCATGCACCACTGGTTCCTGGAAGTCTGCTAGCATATTTGTTTGTACCAGAACAGATAACAAAATAATATTTGCGGAGAACAACTTGTGGCCAAATATACTTTGGATATCCAAGAACAAAGCTAGGCATTCAAAGCACATTACGATGCAGCGATAGGACAGCATTTGGGAAAAAGACAACACTGTCTGCATTTTTTTAATTGAAGATGGATTCCATGTTCAATGGACATGCACAAATCTCTCGATACCACAAATTTCCGTGGGAAAACAAAAACATAATTGTAAGAAATGTCAGCAGGTGTCATGATACCTTGCATAGAATATGACAACTGTGCAGTCTCTATATAACAATAGTATGTTGAATTAAGGTGATCTTTCTCATTATTTGATTTTAGATGGCATTGTATATTGATGCCTTTTCTGTCTGATGACCTTCACCGGAAATCAAAATAAATTTACAATATAAACAAAGCAGACAGTTTTTTAATTTACCCCCACGCAGCTCTGTCACTGCATTTTGAAAACTTTTGATGTCCTAGCGTTGTTCTTGCATATCTGAAGCACATTTGGCCACCAGTTGTTTGCCTGAAATATTATTTTATTTATCAGTTCTGGTATGAATACGGTAGTAGACTTCCAGGAACCAGTGGTGCCTGCTGTCAACTCTGCGAGTTGATTTCATATATTTTTCACGTTCTATGCATATCAACCTTCATTTTGATTTATAATTTGTGTATATTTAATTATAATTTATGGAATAACAGAGGTAGGAATTTCAAAGTAAACAAATTTCTCTTACTTATATAGTGCCTCAAATAGTCAAATTAATCATGTAATATAGTTGGTAATGTCGAATTATGAGTGTATAACAGTAAAACTTTGAACAATGAGACATTTAATGGTAGTGAAATCTATGAGTGCATCTCTATTTAGTATGTAATTATTAATTAATTGCAAATCCCAACTCCAGTTGTGACTAAATAGTTTTATCTTATTTTCAGTTCATTCTTTCCTTTTTGTTTTAAATAAGTATAATTCAATTGATATCAGTTGCTTGATTAAAATTACCCGGAAGTTTATCAAGGGTACGCTTAAAAAAAATACTTTTGGACTCTGTGTCAAAACCATATGAATACATGCTACAAAGTCGTAAAAAAAGCAAAACCCATGTGATTGATAGTGTTGAAATATGTAGGAATATGCTTATGTAAACACAGAAAAAAAATTACTGACTGTCAGATCTATGTTATGAGTTTGCTTTATGTCGCGTCTAAATCTACTGTCTCTATGTTAGCAGTTTTGGACTTTGTGGTTGATTGATCATAGAGTAAGTAGGCAACTGTTAATCAGTAATTAACTGCAAATCCCAAAATCCAGTTATGACTGGATAGTTTATCTTATTTACAATTTGTTCTTTTTTCTGTTTCAAAAATTGTCTGTATAATTTAACTGATACAAGCCAATCTATACTTATCAGTAGAAGCATATATAAATACAGTTATTTAACGAAAAGTTTCCTGGTTCTTCAATAAGGTTCCACTTGAAGACTTATGGTCTGTATTAGAGACTGTCTAAAAACTATGTTTTATATAAAGTCATCATGTGCATAATTCATATAATTTGAACTGATTATGTTGGAAAATGCATGTATAAACATAACTGTTCGAAAAAAAAAAACCCAAAGCCAATTTCAGGTTGTATTAATAGCTACCGTTCATAAAAAGTTAACTCTATTTGGTATGTGTTAATTAAGGCCAAAGGCTAATAGAGTCTGTGGCTGTTAATTCACACAAAATGTGCTTCAGATTGATCCGTTATTGAAGTTAGTAAGACACATGGGTGGTGTCAGGTCCATGAATGGGCAAGTCTGCCCAACCAACAACTGGATAAATTAACCCTTTACATATTGAAATGCCTTTAATTTATAGAAACTACAGAATTTGAGATTGAACCCCGGGGTTGTGTATATTCTCGAAAGAATTATCTCCTTTTTGATTGTCCATGCAAGTTGGATTTGCTTCGTGAGTTCTGGGGGTGAGGGGAGGAAACTGCTCATCACAGACAGATAAGGCAGAGCATGTGATGGTACTAAATGATTAGGGGACCAGGAAGAAATTCTAGCTAAACCACCAGCCCACATAATCATAACTCCCTGGTTTGACTTTCTGGAATCTCTTGGCTGGAATGTAGTATTTAGAATTTCAATATATTTATCTGCAGGCCCTTTTATGACCTCGTAAACAGATGTGATTGGTTGTGACACAACTGTACACACAGCTTGCAGTCCAAGCAGAAGAAAATGTGTCAGGTTCTCCAGATTTTGCACATGCCAATATTGCATCTGAAAAATTTGGGCTGACAAGTGGTATGCTGGTTTTCTTATGGAAAGATTCATAATAATCTTGATGATTTGACATCTCAAGACAGGATCAAACTCTTGAGTTCTTTTGACCTTCCTTCGTATAGACAGGGCATTGAAAAAACAGTTCCCATCCACCCATAGTGCAAAGGGCAAATCAAGCTTCTTGAGAATCTTATTAGCATTTGCTTATCTTTTACCTTCCCTGTTTTTTCCATCGCACTGTCTTTGAAAGTGTGCAGAAAAAAATAATATAGTTTGAGCCGTCCAAGCACTGTCGCTGAGTTGGTTTTCCACTGAGTCATCCTGTATACTATCCATCCATCCAGTCACATTAAGGGTATTAAATGTAATCTTTGTCCATCCATCTGGCCATATAACTTTTGATTTCCAGTTGATAACTTTTTGTATGCATTGCTATCATTAAAAAGTGTAAACGGAGACCAAGTCCGGAAAAAATGTATCTAGAAATATCTTCAAAGAAAGAAGCCAGGCACATCCTGTGAACGGATTGCCTCCCATTTTGAATCTTCTATTTGCATTTATGTAAGTTTTGATGCCTCACAATGGTTATTTTGGTGAGTATGCAAATTAAAATATATCTACTGGAACATGAGGAGCCAAATAATGATATAAAATCAGTATAGATATGTATCAATCTGTTTTTAGCTCAACTTGACAAAGTCAAGCTGAACTATTGCCATCACTTCTTGTCCGTCGGCGTACGTACGTATGGTTGTATGTACGTACATATGTACGTACGTCCACAATTTCCTTTGGCACACCTCACAGGTCTCATTTATGATCAGATCGCTTTGAAACTTTCTATGCTTGTTTGGAGTGACCTCTAGATGGGAGCTATCGATTTTCTTCAATTTCTGTCAAAAAAATGTTGCCGTGGCCACTGTTCTTAGAACTTAGTTTAGTCAGACCACAATATTTCCCTTTGGCACACCCTACAGGGCACATTTATGATTGGATTGCTTTAAAACCTGGCATGCATGTTTAGGGTGACCTCCAGATGGGAGCTATCGATTTTCTTCAATTTCCGTCAAAAAATGTTGTCACGACCAACGTTCTTAGAACTTAGTTTAGTCAGACCACAATATTTCCCTTTGGCACACGCTACAGGGCACATTTATGTATGGATTGCTTTGAAACCTGGTATGCTTGTTTGGGGTGACCTCTAGATGGGAGCTATCAATTTTTTTCCATTTCCGTCAAAAAATGTTGCCATGGCCAACGTTCTTAGAACTTAGTTTAGTCAGAAGAACTCAATATTTCCCTTTGGCACACCCTACAGGGCACATTTATGATTGGATTGCTTTGAAACCTGGCATGCTTGTTTGGGGTGACCTCAAGATGGGAGCTATCGATATTCTTCCATTTTCGTCCAAAAATGTTGCCACGGCCAACGTTCTTAGAACTTAGTTTAGTCAGACCTCAATATTTCCCTTTGGCACACCCTACAGGGCACATTTTGATCGGATTGCTTTGAAACCTGGCATGCTTGTTTAGGGTTACCTCTAGATGGGAGTTCTCGGTTTTCTTCAATTTCCGTCAAAAAATGTTGCCGCGGCCAACGTTCTTAGAACTTAGTTTAGTCAGACCACAATATTTACATTTGGCACACCTTACAGGGCACATTTATGATTGGATTGCTTTGATACCTGGTATGCTTGTTTGGGGTGACATCTAGATGGGAGCTATCAATTTTTTTCCATTTCCGTCAAAAAATGTTGCCGTGGCCAACGTTCTTAGAACTTAGTTTAGTCAGACCTCAATACTTCCCTTTGGCACACCCTACAGGGCACATTTATGTTCGAATTGCTTTGAAACCTGGCATGCTTGTTTGGGGTGACCTCTAGATTGGAGCTATCGATTTCCTTCCAGTTCTGTCCGACAAAAAGTGTTGCCACTGGCAACAATCTTTGAACTAAGTTTAGTCAGGCATCAATATATTCCTTTGGCATGCCCTACAGGGCACATTTATAATCAGATCGGTTTGAAAGTTTGTATGCTTGTTCGGGGTTACCTCTAGATGGGAGCTATTGATTTTCTTCGATTTCCATCAAAAAATGTTGCCACTGGCAATGACCTTCGATGAACTTAGTAAAAACTTAGTGCAGTTAAGCATCAATATTTCCATTTGACACACTTGCAGGGCACATTTAAGATTGGATCGCTTGCAAACTTGGAGTGCTCGTGTGGGGTGACAACTACATGGGAGCTGTCGATTTTCTTCCATTTCTGTCAAAAAATGTTGCCGCTGACCTTTAAACTTAGTTTAGTCAGACCTCAATATTTCCCTTTAACACACCCTTCAGGGCACATTTATGATTGGATCACTTTGAAACTTGGTATGTGTGTTTGGGGTGACCTCTAGATGTGAGCTATTTTTTAATTTCCATAAAAAGTTATTGTCGTTATCACCAGCCTTTGAACTTACTGCATTTGTGCATAAACTTATCCCTTTTGCACTCTCTGTAGGGTATATTTATGAATTTTCATACCCCCCCCCCCCCCCCCAAAAAAAAATAACAAAAAAAAAACATTGCCACAAAGCAATGACCTTCTACTTAGTGCTTTTGTGCATTAACATCTTCCTTTGGCATGCCTCAGAGGGCACATTCATTATCAGGTTGTTTTGAAACTTCGTATGCTTATGCAGGGTGACAAAGATAGGAGCTATTGATTTTTTTATCCCCGCATTTTTTAAAATGCGGGGATATTGTCATGATCTCTGTCCGTACGGCTGTACATCCGTACTTCCGTACGTCCGGTTTTGTAATTCGAAACGCTGTAACGTTCTACAGTTGTTCGATAGGGTCTGTGCAACCCAAAAATACAACTTTTAAATTTTTGTGCCACCAGGTGGCTTCTGTGGAGCCACTTAAAAAATGCGTTATTTTTTCACTTTTTTGCTGAATAGTCCCAACCTATGTAATTCGGAGTTCTAAAATTACACTAGGGTGTTGCTAAATGATCTGTAGATATGTAGGAAGGTTTCGGATTTTTCGGGTGCCACGTGGCTGTGCCACCGTAGCCACTTTTGTGTTTTCTTAGACCGTTTCCGGCAAAAGGCTCGTAGGATATATAATTCGAAATGCTAAATCCATGCTCAGATGTTGCAGTAGGGTCTATAGATGCACACGAAGGTTTCGGATTTTTTGGGTGCCACGTGGCTGTGCCACCGTAGCCACTTTTGTGTTTTCTTAGACCGTTTCCGGCAAAAGGCTCGTAGGATATGTAATTCAAAACGCTAAATCCATGCTCAGAAGTTGCAGTAGGGGCTATAGATGCGCAGGAAGGTTTCGGATTTTTCAGGTGCCACGTGGCTGTGCCACCGTAGCCACTTTTGTGTTTTCTTGAACCGTTTCCGGCAAAAGGCTCCTAGGGTATGTAATTCGAAACGCTAAAACCATGCTCAAATGTTGCAGTGGGGTCTGTAGATGCGCACGAAGGTTTCGGATTTTTCAGCTGCCATGTGGCTGTGCCACCATTGCCACTTTCGTGTTTTCTTAGACCGTTTCCAGTGAAAGGCTCCTAGGGTATGTAATTCGAAACACTAAAACCATGCTCAAATGTTGCAGTAGGGTCTGTAGATGTGCACGAAGGTTTCAGATTTTTCAGGTGCCACGTGGCTGTGCCACCGTTGCCACTTTTGTGTTTTCTTAGACCGTTTGTGGCGAAAGGCTCCTAGGGTATGTAATTTGAAATGCTAAAACCATGCTCAAATGTTGCAGTAGGGTCTGTAGATGCGTACGAATGTTTCGGATTTTTCAGGTGCCACGTGGCTGTGCCACCGTTGCCACTTTTATGTTTTCTTAGATCGTTTCCGGCGAAAGGCTCCTAGGGTATGTAATTCGAAACGCTAAAACCATGCTCAAATGTTGCAGTGGGGTCTGCAGAAGCACACGAAGGTTTCGGATTTTTCAGGTGCCACGTGGCTGTGCCACCGTTGCCACTTTTGTGTTTTCTGAGACCATTTCCGCTGAAAGGCTCCTAGGGTATGTAATTCGAAATGCTAAAACCATGCTCAAATGTTGCAGTGGGGTCTGTAGATGCGCACGAAGGTTTTGGATTTTTTAGCTGCCATGTGGCTGTGCCACCGTTGCCACTTTCGTGTTTTCTTAGACCGTTTCCAGGGAAAGGCTCCTAGGGTATGTAATTTGAAATGCTAAATCCATGCTCAAATGTTGCAGTAGGGTCTGTAGATGCACACGAAGGTTTCGGATTTTTCAGGTGCCACATGGCTGTGCCACTGTTGCCACTTTCATGTTTTATTAGACCGTTTCTGACGAAAGGCTCCTAGAGTATGTAATTCGAAATGCTAAAAGCATGCTCAGATGTTGCAGTAGGGTCTGTGGATTGCAGGAAGGTTCGGATTTTTTGGGTGCCATGTGGCGGTACCACTGTTGCCACTTTCGTGTTTTCTTAGACCGTTTCCAGTGAAAGGCTCCTGGTGTATGTAATTCGAAATGCTAAAACCATGCTCAAATGTTGCAGTGGGGTCTGTAGATGCGCACGAAGGTTTAAGATTTTTCAGCTGTGCCACCGTTGCCACTTTCGTGTTTTCTGAGACCCTTTCCGGTGAAAGGCTCCTAGGGTATGTAATTCGAAATGCTAAAACCATGCTCAAATGTTTCAGTGGGGTCTGTAGATGCGCACGAAGGTTTCAGATTTTTCAGCTGCCTAGTGGCTGTGCTGTTGCCACTTTCACGTTTTCTTAGACCGTTTCCGGCGAAAGGCTCCTAGGGTATGTAATTCGAAATTCTAAAACCATGCTCAAATGTTGCAGTAGGGTCTGTAGATGCACACGAAGGTTTGGGATTTTTGGGGTGCCACGTGGCTGTGCCACCGTTGCCTCTTCCATGTTCTCTTAGACCATTTCCAGCGAAAGGCTCCTACAGTATGTATTTCAAAATGGTAAAACCATGCTCAAATGTTGCAGTAGGGTCTGTAGATGTGCACAAAGATTTCGGATTTTTCAGGTGCCACGTGGCTGTGCCACCATTGCCACTTTCGTGTTTTCTTAGACCGTTTCCGGCGAAAGGCTCCTAGAGTATGTAATTCGAAACGCTAAAACCATGCTGAGATGTTGCAGTAGAGTCTGTAAATGCACAGGAAGGTTTTGGGTTGTTTGGGTGCTACGTGGCTGTGTCACCATTGCCACTTTTGTGTTTTCTTAGACCGTTTTCGGCGAAAGGCTCCTAGGGTATGTAATTGGAAATGCTAAACGCATGCTCAAATGTTGCAGTAAGGTCTGTAGATGCGTACAAAGGTTTCAGATTTTTCAGATGCCACGTGGCGGTGCCACCGTTTTTCTTTCATGTTTTCTTAGATCATTTCCGGCGAAAAGCTCCCAGAGAATGTACTTTGAAATGCTAAAACTATGCTCAAATGTTGCAGTAGGGTCTGTAGATGTGCACGAAGGTTTCAGATTTTTGGGGTGCCACGTGGCTGTGCCACCGTTGCCACTTTCTTGTTTTCTTAGACCGTTTCTGACAAAAGGCTCCCAGTGTACATGTATGTAATTCGTAACGCTAAAACCATGCTCAAATGTTGCAGTGGAGTCTGTAGGTGCTCACGAAGCTGTGTCACCTGTGCCACTCAATATGATTTTAGTGTGTCATATAATACATTTCATCTTTGTATCAAGCATTCATACAAAGTCAAGGATGCAAATGCAGGGATACACTATAGTGTGCTTTGCACACAAGTGACACCATCTAGTCTTTTTATTTCCATCAAAAACTGTTGCTGTTAGCAACAATCTTTGAATTTATTGCATTTGTGCATCAGCATTCTTTGACATGGCCTACAGGCCACATTTATCATAGGATTGTTTTTAGCTCAACTTTGGCGAAGCCAAATTTGAGCTTTTGTCATGGCCCATCGTCCGTCTGTCCGTACATCAACAATTGGATACAGCTTGGGCTAGAGGCCATATTTATGAACCGATCTTTACGAAACTTCTTGGGTACCTTTGTTATGACTGTGGGACGAGAACGAGTGTTTTTGGGTACCGTCCAAAATTCAAGATGGCTGCCAGCCACCATTTTGTACCAACGATGTAGAAATCTGTTTTTTGTACACAACTTCCATATGAAAACTCTGATTTGAATAATTTTTTGTATGAATGTTTAGTACCATGGGATACATCACATATCATACAGGTTTTTTTCTTGTGCTTAAATTATGCAAATTAGACTAACTTTGATTTATTTAGTGTTACTTTCAGCACTGTCAGTGCAAATGCCAATACGGCTCGGGCTAGAGGCCACATTTATGAACCGATCTTTACGAAACTTCTAGGGTACCTTTGTTATCACCGTGGGAAGAGAACGAGTGTTTTACTAATTTAGGGTCCAGTCCAAAATTCAAGATGGCCACTGGCAGCCATTTTGTTCCAAATTAGGGGCAATCAGATTTTTGCGCAGAACTTCCACATGAAAGCTCTGATTTGAATAATTTTTGTATGAATGTTTAGTACCATGAGATACATCACATATAATACAGGTTTTTTTCTTGTGCATAAATTATGCAAATTAGACTAACTTAGATTTATTCAGTGTTACTTTCAGCACTGTAAATGTAAATGCCAATTCTGCTTGGGCTAGAGGCCGAATTTATGAACGGATCTTCACAACTTCTGGGGTACCTTTGTTATCACGGTGGGATGAGAACAAGTGTTTTGGGGTCCGGATCGAAATTCAAGATGGCCACTGGCAGCCATTTTGTACCGAAATTAGGTGTAATCAGTTTTTTGTACAGAACTTCTATACGGCTCAGGCTAGAGGCCGTATTTATGAGCCGATCTTTTTGAAACTTCTTGGGTACCTTTGTTATCACTGTGGGACGAGAACAAGTGTTTTTGGGTGTGATCTGAAATTCAAGATGGCCACCAGTAGCCATTTTGTACCAAAATTAGTGCAATCAGTCTTTTGTACAGAACGTCTGTATGAATGTTCTGATTTGAATAAATTTTTGTATGAATGTTTAGTAACATGGAATACATCACATATAGCACAGGTTTTTTTCTCGTGCAGAAATTATGCAAATTAGAGGAACTTTGATTTATTCAGTGCTACTTATACACTGTAAGTGCACATGTCAATAAGGCTCGGGCTAGAGGCTGTATTTATCACGAAACTTGTTGGGTACCTTTGTTATCACCTTGGGACAAGAACGAGTGTTTCTAGGTGTGGTCCAAAATTCAAGATGGCTGCCTGTGGCCATTTTGTACCAAAGTTATGTCCAATCGGTTTTTTGTCACAACTTCTATACAGCTCGTATTTATGAACTGATCTTCACGAAACTTCTTGGGTACCTTTGTTTTCACCTTGGGACAGGAACGAGTGTGTTTTGGGGTTCCTTTGTTATCACTGTGCTATGAGAACAAATATTTTGGGGGTTCAGTCAGACCCACTCTGGGACTCAAAAGATTTATTTTCTAGTTTACCATCTGACTGTCACCCACCTTTATAATACTTTACCTATACATTTGTTAGAGGCTTCAGTCAGTATTTATGTACAGACCGTTGCAATACTTTATATGTACCTTTGTTTTCTGGTCATTACCTAGATGTTTGTCATTACTGTGTCACGTATTTTTCATGTACATGTCTTAACAAGTTGAGCTACAGTGTCATTGACACTTTTGTTGAACTTGGTGTGCTCATTAGTCAAGAACTCTAGATAAGAGCTGTTGATTAGCATTCATTTCTGTGAAAAAAGTTGCCATTTACAATAACCTCTGAACATACTGCATTTGTGTATCAACATTCTTCCTTTAGCCAGTCTTACAGTTTACATTGAAAAATGCATGGAATTAATACTCTGACGTTGTGCGCACGCAATGCTGTTATGTTGAAATTTCATCAAATAACATTGGTACCAATGATCTTCAATTTTGCCATTTCATTTATAACTTACCAAGTTCAAGTTTGTCAAGTTGAGCTACAGTGTCATTGATACTTTCATTTGAAGCTGCTAACCTCTGATGCTGGATTTTTTTGCTTCAGTTATTTAATACTTGGTTTTCAAAAAACTTTAAAAAGTAAATGCTGACAACTCATGAATATTTAAACTCTTAACTTAACTGTTTATTTTTCTATTCACATTAAAAAGTCAGTACATTTCTTGGTTAAAGGACAAGTTTTTTGAATAATTCTCGGATTTGGTTAAACTGTTGACTTGGAGTTGTTTTGAGGTAACTCAAATGGCCTCCCCTATTAGTGGTAATAATAATAATAACATGACTTTCTCGAGCATTACAATTCGTATTAGTGGCCTGCCAGAAATGATTAACAGCACTCTGTCTTATTAGCTGCACTAAACTACCTCTCAGGCCACATCTAAGATCTCGGGCTGTTAATTATTTCTGTTGGGCCCTTGAAAATCATGTTATTAGTATATTATTACCACTTCACAGGGCATTCTCTAGCAGATTAAAATGATTTTACCTTTACGGTAAAAGTGTATAATGCACAGTCTCAAACCGGAAGTTGTGTGTTAACCTGGTTAACGGCCCGCCTCCAGATAAATATTTTGAAAACGCCTCGGCTCCGGTTACAGTTTATATAATCTGTCATACCAAATGCTCCACTGCTTCCGAGATGATGAAACGCACTTAACTGCAATGAATGTTAAAAAAACACGTGAAATTTGTGTGATTTTCCCATTACTTCGGCGATGAAGCATTCAAATTGTCAAGGTGAGTGGAATTAATTCCTTAAGGTAGGTTTTTGTTAGTAGATTTCGTGAGAAGGCGAATTTTTCGTGGCAAACAAAAATATTTAAATTAGGCTATCATGTGATTGACCACGTGACGTTTTGTTTATCTTGAAACAGATGACACATGTGTTTTGGTTAAATGTCATTTTGAAAACTCGGGATGTCACAATCAAGTGAACTTGATGAAGAACATTTGGATTTAACCATTTTAGAAGTGGTAATAATAGTAATAAGATTTTGTTCGGCGTCCCTGTTTATTAACGGCCCTCCAGGAATGATTAACAGCCTTCGGGCCGTTAACAGCCCTTGACTTTGTCTCGGGCCGTTAATGGACCCTCTGGCTGTTAATCATTCCTGTTGGGCCGTTAATAAACTGTAACACTCTCCAAAAGCATGTTATTGTTATAATAACATGAATGAACATGTAGGTAAATGAGCCAGATGGTGTATGATAACAATGCATCAGAGATGTTATTTTCATATGCATATCTTGATTTAGTGTTTGATTTGCTGTATAGTGGAGGCCACTTAATTCTATTGGACCATTAGTGCACATTTGACCTGTTAATTCAATATAGGTTGTTAATTATTAAATTTCTATCAATACTCCTGTAAATTGGATAAAAATCTTGTTAGTAATATATCTCAGCAATACTATGACAACCACTGAATTTTCTATATTTAATTGATCTTTTTACCCCAAAACATCCAGTGTATGTATTTAATCTATTATTTCTTGTTTGACAGAGTTCTCTGAGTTCTGTCAACCAAAATTTAATAGAATAATCATATCAGTGATTAAGAAAAAATGCTCATTTTACACTAGATTATAGGAAAATGATCAAATTCCTATTTATTGAATGCTCCTGTTAATTGAATATTTTTCACTAGTAAAGTGGATATTCAATAATGAATTAACAAAATTTCATTGTCTTTCATTTATGATATACTACTCAAAGTTTGCTAAGCACCACATATTTGACACATCATTGTGGAATTTGCTTGTGACATATTTGCAAAATTTTTGGTGGATATGATTGAGGAATGTATTGAGATGGTCCCCAGTGTTTACATTAGCTCTCTTGACAAGCAGACTTTTTGTGACAGTCATGGAAAACATGTACCCCATGATTTTCATGATGTTTTCATGTGCTGTCTTCATGAACATGACATGTATAGGGTATTCAATCTTCATTTTAACACAAACCCTTGTGATTTAGTGATTGAATATGGCGAATGCAAATGTAAGAAGACATTTGTCTGAAGCAGAAATGTGGCAGGCTGTTGGGATGGTGGAGCAAGGGGCTACGCATCGTCAGGTTGGTGAAGCCCTTGATGTGCACCATATGCTGATCACCAGAATCTGATCAAGATTTCAGCAGTATGGCACACCAGTTAGATGGTATGATGGTGGCAGAGATAGGGCAACATCTGCAGCTGAAGATCGTTTTTGTGATCATTCAGGCCCGCAGGAACCACTTTGCAACAGCAACCCAGCTTTGCAGTGACCTTCAGAATGCATCCGGGGTAAATGTTTCGACACAGACTATCCAGGCAAGGTTGCACGAATGTGGTCTCAGATCGAGAAGACCATGTATTTGCATTCCGCTGTCCAAGAACCATTGCCAGACACGATATGACTGGGCCATTGACCATGTTGGATGTACCAGAGAAGATTGGCGACCTGTCCTTTTTACAGAAGAGTAAAAGTACTGCCTAGACTCCACAGGCATTCTAGGGTATGGAGAAGTCCAGGAGAGCGATTCCATGCAGCCAAAATTGCTGGACGTGAATGCTATGGTGGAGGGTCAATAATCGTCTGGGGCGGCATCAGCTGGGATGGAAGTACAGAGCTCCGTGTCCTTGATCGTGGTACATTGACTGCACAGCAGTATATTGATGAGATCCTGGATGCCCACGTCAGATTGTATGCAGATGCAGTGGGTGATAGATTCACTCTGATGGACGATAATGCCCGTCCTCATGTTGCCTATGCTGTCCGGGAGTACCAACAGGGGAGGGGATTGAGCGTATGGACTGGCCAGCAAGATCCCTTGACCTCAATCTAATCGAACATGTCTGGAATGAGTTTCAGCTTGCAATTTCATCCCGTCCAGTCAATCCAAGAAGTGTCCAGGAGCTTGGTGCAATGATGGTCCAAGAATGGAACAACATCCCACAAAGGACCATCAGGAACCTGACTGGGACCATGAGAAGGCGTTGTCAAACTGTAATTAACAGTAATCGGTCTCATACTCGATATTGAACCCATACCAGTTCGCTCCGTCAGGTTTTTGGCAAATTTGAAAAAGTTCCTCTTTTAACAATAATAACCATTTTCCATGGTTATCATATTCAAAAGCTAAAAAATAATGTCAAACACAAACAAAATCTTAATTTCTGTACTTAAATCATTAAAGATATAATTAAAAAAAAAATATATATACACTTTTCATTACAATATTTCGACTAAAACGTAAAACAGGTAGTTGGATATACTTGGTGGGTAGCAAACTTTGAGTAGTATATATTGATTTATGAATGTAAGTGCATCACATATCAATCCGATCAATCTGATTTCAGATATCAGACCAAATATCAATCTGATCACAGTCAGAGCAGGAAAGAGACACATTTGTGATCGTAGTACATGTATTCAGAGTCCTGCAATTTAGAAATGTGATTTCAATTTGATTTTCAAATTAATTCAGCTGAATAATGAAGTTTGCGATTTCTTGTTTTCTCTAGGGTGTACGCAGATGCGATTACATGGTATTATTCAACATTTGGAAATAGACAAATGGACTCGACTCTAGTGCAGTTTCTCAAAAAAGAATTTGCCCCTCCCTCTTTCTTGCTCAAAGCATTATTAGGAAAATTGCGTGTAGTGAGGGTTTTCCATTGACAGCTGTTGATGCGAGTCGCTGAGAAACTGGAAATTTACAGAATGTTTCGCAGTGAAGTTTACAATTAACATGCATGAATTAGATAATGTTATCAACCACACAGTAGAGTTCCTTTCCCTGCACTGTAGAATATATGATATGAGGGCACAAACCATTCTCAAACTAGATGGACATGGGTCGAAAAAATGGATTATTATATTATTGTCATATCGAGTCTGTATGCATGCATCAGGCAGGATTAAATGTTCACTCTAAATGCAAAAACCTGAGTGCATGGGTGGGAGGAGTCTGGGAACTATCAGTGCCCTCTTATTTATTTATTGGGGTTTAATAACACTTTCGACAGCCAGGGTCACCTCATGTCAAGACAGTTTTAATGGTTGAGGAAGCCGGAGTACCCGGAGTGAACCACTGTCAGACTCCTCATTGTACTAACTCCACACATGCAGGATTAGCTTTGGCTGAAGACAAGTGCACCATCAATGTGCAGTAGTACGTCTTAGTACACCAGTATGCCACCAGGCCCCCATGTAGGCAATCTGGATTAAATGCCTTGGCAAGGACACAACATAGTTGGCCCTGGCGGCCAGGTGGAGATCGAACCATGAGCCTTTTGGTTTGAAATCCAGTGCCATAACCACTGAGCCAACACGCTTCCACCCTTTTAGTTAGATATAAGTATCTTAATGGTATTAAATGTTAATGCTTATTTCTTCGAATCTTTCCCAATCTGTCAAATACAAGTAGATAGAAACTTGGCATGATCATTTTTTGCCACTGCTGATTCAATTTGATCACATCTCAGTGATTAAGTAACAAATCAAGTCAAATTCAGAGGCTCATTCGAGAATTAATTTGAAATTTAAATCTTTGCATGTACTCTACTAGTATGAAGTCCAATTGTTGCAAAATTTGCTTTGACAGGTTGAGCTTTTGTATGAATTTGAGTCCTTGTAACCTTGATGAGAACAAAATAAACTCTTGGTCGCTTGAAATTATGGTTCTGGGAATCTCAATTTTGAATCGAATTGAATCCCAAATTGAATCAGAGAGAATTTTTAATTGAATCGAATCCCACTGTTCTTGAAGTTGAAGGTAGTACACCTTCTTACAGCCATAAATATTGCCAGTCTCCACTTTAGCATTATATTTAACTGCAACTCGTCTGGGTTTTGGCAAATCATTAAAAAATGTGCAATAGCCCAGTACGGGATGGAAGTAGCTTTGGATGCAGAGCCTCTCTGGATTCTTCTTCTATCATCGGGTCTCCTGTACAGCTCACGGACCAATCATGACACACTTACCAGACTTTTGATATTGAAAAATGCAGACACCCAATGAAATGTGTACCTTGTTTCAAATCCAGGCACACTGTTTTGTTTTTGTACACCTACCACAATTTGATTGAATTCATATCTGTATGTACTGGTATGTGATAAGAATAAATCTTGTCGCTTATTGATTTGGCTTTGCATCAGCTAACACTTTTTTATCTTGCTGTGTTTCTCAGGCTTCAATGATAATATTGTACTAAAAAAATTTCCAACTGTACTCAAGAATCCAGCCACCAAGGCTACACTTTCTATCACTTGCACAACTTAGCTGTGCTCATGATAGAAAGTGTAGCTTTGGTGGCTGGATATCACATAAATAATAATCACAAAAAACAGGACGATTTGGCATGTTGCAATTAAATAACAATGCCGGCTTTGATGACATAGTATCTTTCATGTTGTCTACATTGAGCTCACTGATAAAATCAAAAATAAGTTGTTGGTTCTGATGTGATGGTGACAGTGTTAGTGCCAAATAGTGTTTTCGTCTGCACATTAAAATGAAATCTCAATTTGAAAAATTGCGAGATGCACAATTTTTATGCCCACATGATGAATAGTCAGGGGGCATATTGTTTTACCCCCGTCCGTGCATCTGTCCTCATCCATATGTCCGTTTTCCATCCATCTATCAGCTTATAGGGTACCTTGTTTGTCCGGCTAACTCCACTCACAGTTTTCAAGCTAGGACTTTTTTTATTTCACAGGATGTTTGTACATATACCAGAGGTGTGCATATTGTCAGGACTTTGATTTGCTTGAATATTTTACAAAATTACAGGTTGTTGAACTTGGTCAATTGTTTTGTAGAATTTCACCTGTATGATACTTGGTTTTTGTGTGGTAGACTTTTTGGGGCATCATATGTGTCTTACAGACACAGCTCATGTACGAGTAGCAAATCACAGTTTGCTCTTCAACCTCCTGTGTCCATGTGCTATATGGGGGAATACTTCAGTCTTGTGCGTTTACTGCTTTTGAAATGCAGGCACACTAAGGTGCACAAGTACAGTTAAGCATCTCAAAAGTCTGACTTCACCAATTAGTCAAGATTTTGAAAATAAAATGCTGCATAATCAAGACAACATCAAAAGAAACCAAAATGACAATAACGTCTTCGATTTAATGTTCTCGTATTTCCTTTTCAACAGGTGAGATTCTGTAGTGTTGTGAGAGGTAAGCGGACAGGGAATTATGACCGGACCATGACCATTCATGGTCTGATCGAAGTTCTCTCTATGCTTTCGTTATCAGCAGTACTGTACTGTGCATCTCAAATAACAAAATATATGTTTTATGTTTAAGGTGTATGTAATCATGTCAGAAGAATGTAATCTTGTAGATGAAGCTCCACCAGTTAAGAAACCTCGACTTGAACAGGAATATGATGACCCTGGAAATTGTGAACAAAAAAGAAAAGAAGAAAAAAGTTCATCTTCAGGTGTAACTCATTCCAGTATATCAGAAAAAGAAGTGGGAATAAATGAATACATTTGTCAGAATGAAGGAATAAGTGGGATATTAAAGCAAAGGTAATGCATTTTTTATGAATGTCAATCCTTTCAGCCCAGTAGTTTTTGATCAGTTGACGGTATAATCACCAAATTGATTAACCCTTTACCTAATAAATCGGCAACATCTTCCTGTGTTATTTACAAATTGAGCATTTGAAAAAAATTATATATTTTCGAAAAAATTCCACAAAACCGTATCATCTTACCCCTCATTGGAATGAGCTCAATTGAGCTCATTCCAATGATGGGGTCACAGGATACTGGTTTGTTGGAATGTTTGAAAAAAAAAATTGTGTTGAGTAAAGGGTGAATTGATTCCCCAACACAACTAGTAGACAATTTTTCTAAAATTTCTCTTGAATAACTAAATATTTCATTTTTGCCTCCAAAACATAGCTTATGATCAGTCATTGGAGTGCACTTGATCACTGATTATACTGAATTTCATGTACAATGAAGCTCAATTATGGCACTTGAATGGATAATTCTCAATTGAGTAATCCTATTAATTGCATGTAACTTCCGAACACCAAACCATTTACCATACCTTCAGTACAAATTTATATATACATGTAGGCAACAAAGGAAACTCCTGCTGGTTAAATAAATAAAAAAAACTTGTGATATATAGAAGAATTGCTCTAGCAACCACTGAGTTCTCTATATTTATAAGCCTGTTTGGCCACTAAGCATCCAATATAGCCTTCCATTCTACCGTGTCTTGTTAGACAGGGCTATGAGCTCTGTCAAACACGATATCACAGAAAAATGCTCTGTTTATTACTGGAATACAGAAAAATGAGCTAACACATTGAATCTTTTTCACTGGCAAAGTAGCTATTCAATCTGTTGCAACCTTGAAATTCTCCAACTCACTCCCAACTTATCTAACAGCTGACACATTCAACAATGGCATAAAAATATGTCACTACGAGATAATTAATAATCTAGATTCCTTTGAAAAGTACAGGAATTTTTTTTCCACATGTTTAATTATATACAACCTATGACCACTTTGTGGATTTTTGGCTTATACACATAAATTATTATTATAAACATACTGACCTTTATGTATTATTATGGTAGACTATCACCCTCAGAAAATAATGTTTTTCTTATGCATGTGATAATCTAGCATTAAACACATAACACACACCAAACAAAGGTCAGTATTGGCATACGTTTGAACCCCTGCCATGCTATTTGCAATCAAACCAGAGTCCTTTATTGATTCTGTGGCACCTGGGAATGGAAAAAGAGACTTTATCGCTGATTTTCAATAAAGTGTAGTATGTACATGTAGAATTATGGGATGCAATCTTCTGATGCTATTAATAATAACAGAGTATTCCATGAGTTCTGTATTGCCCTCACATATTGGTTACATGTAACTAGCGTTCTCTTTTTCTTTGTGCTGTCTGTCGGTGGCCGAGTGGTGTGCTTGGTTTGTATAGTTTCACTAGTCAGTTTTGTGCTGAAGGAAACTCATGCATGAATTGAAATTCACCTTCTTCTATCGCAATATAAGCAGCTTCCTTTCTTGATTCTGTGGCTCTCCAAAAATTTGTAAAAGAGACATTCAGGCTTGTCATTTTGAGGCGGGTGATCACCCTAGGACGCAGTTGCCCGCTCGAGTTCAAAATTCCGTGGATGGTAAACGTCTGCCTAACCCTGCTTTCTGTGTCCCACTAATTCAATCAAAGGCACCTCAAAATCGGCCTCTCAAATGGCAATTTTTGTGGATTGAAGGAGGTCACACAATACAATTTGTGAAGTTCATTGTGTGTCGTTGATGCAGTCATCCAGAGACACTAAGTAACTTTCCAAATACGAGCGAGAGGTCTCACAGTTCCAAAGTTCTAATTAGTTATTACATTGTACATCTGACTGTGACAACTCTCGTGCCACGCGCGATTACAGGACATGTCTAAAATCAAAGCCAGGACGATTCGTCCCCCAAATCTGATTGATCCGCCCCAAGTTATCGGCATCTGGCAGTGAGCACAATGCACTGGCTTGTACAGTCATCATGTAATATATAGATACTGGCTTGGTTATTTGGATGCAAGATAACTATAACACTCACTGTTTGTGGGTGTCATGGGTAACCTGGTATCTTGCATCCAAATATTCAAGCCTGCATCTATACATTATGTGATGATGTACATCATAATTACACAAACATTGTACCTCAAAATGATATTCGTTGTCTACCCAGCAGGCAGAAACAAAATTGCTCCCACAAACCATAAATGGCCCTCCTGGGGTAATTTTAGGGGAACCCAAAATGGCCTTCCTGGGATAATTTGAGGAAAACCATAATGGCCTTCCTGCAATTTTCAAAATGACAAGCCTGGACATTCTCGCTGATTTCCCAGGATATGTAGTAAGTATACTTAAGTGTTGCTATCCCCTGGTACTGCTAAAGGTCACTATGTTTTTAGCTCACCTTGACAAAGTCAAGCCGAGCTAATCCCATCACTCTCCATCCATCGTCCGTCCATCCGTCATCCATCAACACCATGTTTTGGTCTTCTCCAAAAATACTGGGCCAATTCAAGTGAAAGTTTGTGTGAGTGGTGGTCCCGGAGGGGCATTGCATTTTTGTTCAACTCAACATGCACAGCCCGATAGGGAGGGGGTGGGGAAAATGCTCCAAAATATTTTTAAAATCTTCTTCTCATGAACCAGTGGGTACAATGACTTGATATTTGTTATGGAGCTTCCTTTTGAGGTGTAGATCCAAGTTTGTTCAAACGAAGTTCATGAAGCAATATTTGGCTTTGTAATGGCAGGGGTAAGATTTTTGGCCACGTCTAAAATTTCTGTTTTCTGAACCGATGGTCCAATTTGAACCAAATTTGGTATGTGGTATTATTGGGTCATAAGCACTTGACTCATGTAAAAAAGAAAATTCCTGCATCCCCATGAGAACCGCAGATGCAAGTGTGTTTAAGTAAAACCCATTGGTTCATACTTGGGCTCAATACAGGAGCCCAAATTTTTAACTTAGGGCAATATAGGGAATATTCTTTAAAAACCTTCTTCATCAGAACCACCAGTCAGAATCTTCTAATGTTTGGGATACATCATTGTTATGAGAGTCAGATTCAAGATTGTTCAAACCAAGTCCCTAGGTTAATATTTGGGCTTCCTATGGAAGCCCAAATTTTAACATAATTCAATATGGGGGATATTTTTTAAAAATCTTCTTCTTCAGATCCACCAGTCTGAATGCTTTCATATTTGGTATACAACATCTCTAGGGGTGGGAAGTCAGATTCAAGTTTGTTCAAATTGGGTCCCTATGTATATATTTGGGCTTGCTATGGAAGCCCAAATTTTAACATAGTGCAATATGAGGAAATTTCTTTAAAAAAAATCTTCTTCTTCAGATTCATAGTTGGAATGCTTTCATATTTGGTATACAACATCTCTAGGGGGGGTGGGGGGGGGGGGGGGAGGGGGGGGTCATATTCAAGTTTGTTCAATTCGAGTGCCTGGGTTAATATTTGAGCTCCATATGGGAACCTGAAATTTAATAGATTCAAGTGTGTTCAAATCGGGTCCGTATGTTAATATTTGGGCTCGCTGTGGTAGCCCAAATTTTAAGTTAATGCAGTATGAAGAAATTCCAACAGTCAGAATGCTTTCATATTTATTATACATCATCTCTTGGGAGGTCAGATTGAACTTTGTTCAAATCGAGAGCCTCGGTTAATATTTGGGCTCCCTATGGGAGCCAGAATTAGCCCTGTAGTTGAAGAATTAGAAATTTTGTATATCATTACTCTCTGGTTTATTATTACACTAGAAGCATTTACAGGCCTGGCCATTTGAAAAATGTAGATGAGCTACTATTGCCCTCCTTAAATCACCACAGGAGGGCGATAATGGCGGTCCTTAATTCACCTCTGGGAGCCATCAATCAAGAAAGCCCTATCACTTTTAAGTCCAGTGACACCTGGAACAAAAATGCAGGCGTGTGAAAATCACACTCGCAGTTTCCATTTCACATTCTTTACTTTATTTAGGATTTTCCCAATGTTAATTGTAATCGGAAATTAATAAATAGACTGCAATTTTATAATTTTCCCTGTCGTTTATTCAAAGCTCACGGGTATGACTTAAAACACAGCGTGATATTGCTCAAAATGTTCCGGTCAATGCGATGCAGTGTGCATGGACTCCCAAGTGTTAAACTTGAAAGTGGAACTTTTTTTCACTGAATCGATAAGAGGTTATAAAAGAAGCACCGTTTAGCAATGTTGTGCTTGTTGGAGAAAAAAATCACCATCGAAATAAGTTCTGGAAAACACACTGCAGTATTCAGAGAATGACTGAAGTTCAATGGCAAGCAGACCTTTTTGTTATGTCAGTGAATGATTTATTAAAAGGGCACCGTTTTTCGTGGATGTGTTAGTTTAAACATATTTTATTTGCTATAAATTTGCAAAAAGGATTGGAGTACAAGTTACACAACTTATGTTAACTCCTCTCCATAAACACAACAGAAAAACAATACATAGATGCGGTTACAAGATATATAGATTGGTTCACAAATGAATAGGGATTTACACTATTTACAATTGATATGTAAGTTGTTGAAACAGGCAGCCAAGTACGTAATAGGGTCTCGACTCATGTGTTGATATTGTTTGGGAAAGTAACTTGGCCAAAACTGATTTTATAATAAGCTGACTAGAACCAATAATAGTATACGTTGTTGGTTTTTTTAAACAATTTTTAGCTCAACTTTGATAAGTAAATTTGAGGTTATGCCATGGCCCGTCATCCGTCTGTCCATCCGTCCATCCATCCATCTGTCCAGGCTTAGCAGAGGTACATTGTGGGGTTTACAATTTAGGGTCAGTGGTAGTTGTGGGGTTGGGTTAGTACAGTGGCCACTTGTGGGGTTATTTTTTGCACTATGGGGTTAATATTTTGACCTTGTGGGGTTAGGGTTTAACATGGGAAAACCCCCGCAAGTAAGAACGTGTAAGAACATCAATCTGTCCGTCAACAATTCAATATGGCTGAGGCTAGAGGCCGTATTTTTGAACCAATTCTTGAGTATCTTTGTTATCACCGTGGGACGAGAACGAGTGTTTTTGGGTGCAGTCCGAAATTCAAGATGGCCACTGGCAGCCATTTTGTACCTTAGTTAGTGCAATCAGTTTTTTGTACAGAACTTCTGTATGAAAGTTCTGATTTGAATAAATTTTTGTCTGAATGTTTAGTAACATAGAATACATCACGTATCATATGGATTTGTTTCTCGTACAGACATTCTGCAAATTAGATGAACATTGATTTGTTCAGTGCTACTAATACACAGTAAGTGCACATGTCAATACGGCTCGGGCTAGAGGCTGTATTTATGAACCGATCTTCACGAAACTTATTGGGTACCTTTGTTATCACCTTGGGACAGGAATGCGTGTTTTTGGGTGCTTTGTTATCACTGTGCTATGAGAACAAATATTTTAGGAGGCCTGGGGAATTAGTTGCTAAGCCTGTTTATACAGAAAAATTCCATAAATCAGTTTTGCAAATTAATAAAATTTATCTAATCTATATTGGCTTCTCATTGTCACATTTTCTCCCTTATTGACTCATCCGGTGATGGTGGAAAGTCAATTTGCCTGATAGACTATGTGACCGAGGATTCGTAGTGGTCACTATTCCATTTCCCGCCCAGTAAGATAGTTTGATCAGTTTATGCACAAATACAGTAAAACCATTCAGCCGATTTTTTGCTGGGTCTTGCAGTTTGGTTTTCCAGTTTGTTGGAAAAATCAGACCCGAACTGGAAAACTGAAAAAACTACCCTATCCTAGTGACAAATTGCTAAAGAATAGTCCTGTACAAAGTAGAAATTAAGGCAGCCCAAAAGAGGGTTATCTTAACTTCTTCTGGGTAGCGTTTTTGTCTCATGTTGTAGCAAGAGAATACCAAAGTAATAGTGATTTGCTTACCTGCATTTCTGCAAAGGCCGAAATTAGCATCCTGGAATACTACAGCTTATTCCACGCGTTTCCTCCATTAAACCAATACAGTGAAGCCCTCATAATTATATCTGTTAACTGAATAACCCTGTTAATTAAATATAACTTCCAAACTCAAAACCATTTACCATGTCTTCAGTTTCAATTTGATGTGTTAATTTCATATAGGTTATACAATAAACTCCTATTAATATGAATAAAAAAATTTGTAATCTACCCTGAAATTTTCTTGTTTATCACACAATTCCTCTTGTTCACCTGTTTCCACATTCAATACAGGCATTTAACTTAATATACCTTGTTTGACCAGGGGTAGAATTTCTCAAGAATCTGATTCTTGTGATGATTCTCGCAAATATCTTTTTGAACAATAGAATACAATGAGAAGTATGTTATTTTGATTCTTTCAAAATCTTCTGAAATTCTGCCCCTGTTTGACAGAGCTCCCTGAGCTCTATTTCCACATACAATACACGCATTTAAGCTATTATATCTTATTTGACAGAGCTCCATGGGCTCTGTCAAACAAGATATGATAGAATAAATGCTCATTTTATCTCTAGCATAAGGGAAAGTGACCAAATCCCTGTTAATTGAATACTCCTTTTAATGGAATAATTTTCTGTCAAACTGACTATTCAATTAACAGGGTTCCACTGTAATATGATATAATAACACTGTTGGAAAGGGCTCAGAGAGTACTTTCCAACGGTGTGTTACACCACACCATTTGATTTCAGAACTCAAGAGAAACATTTTGTTTTATCATTATGAGATTGGTTGAGGTTCTAGAAGAGTTAACGAATGAATACCAAAGGTAGTTCCAGTATTCTGTCTTGCTGTTTGTCTAAGTTGACTGATGTACGTAAATGAAAAACTGGTTAACCTCTTTTTTTACCTGCGTCGCCAGCAGCAGAGCAGGTCTAGTAACCGCTTGACTCCGTCCGTCCATCAGTCTGTCTGTCAGTCCATCCGTCCGTCCGAAACACTTCTTCCGTCAAAGTTTTCTTGGCTTCTATGAAAGGGAATGATTTTATATTTGGTCTGCTGCTTCATAATGATGAGTTGTATTGTGTATCTAATTTTCAAATCTGCCGTGCAGCCACTTCCTGTTTGCCGATACTTTGAAACTTGACTGTACTCACTGAACATTGAAATTTTTCGTCACACTTTTCTCGGCTTCTATGCAACGGATTCATTCAATATTTTACCTGGAGCTTGATAATGTTGAGTTGTATCGTGTGTGAAATTTTCAGATCTGCCGTGCAGCCACTTCCTCTTTGCCGATACTTGAATCAATTGTATGCAGCGATGCAGGTCCTGACCCGGTGGTATTGGTCTTGTTTTTTTTAGGCTAGCGATAAGCAAACAGATATTCAAATGATCATTTGCCCAGTTTGTAGATGCCTGTAATTAAATAAATAAATGAGTAAATAAATTCTGAAGAAGTTTCTGAGTAAAGAGGTGTGTGTTTGAAGGGCTTATTTATATATTTGTTGTCCCATTTACTGGATGAGTGCTAGAAGCCAATATCATGGCTCTATTGAAAAGTGCTGGAAGCCTCTTTAGTGGCATTCCCTGTGTGCTTTAGCTTATTATTTGCTCAGCAGTAGAAGAATTTTTTTTTATATATAAAAAGGTTTGATTTCAATTTATTGGAGAGTGCTCCTTGGCACTCTCCAACAAGGTGTAACAAAACAATTATTTATGACCTAAACTTTGCTAAACTAAGGCTACTCTTGTTAATGGCATGGTATCTAGGGCTGCACAGTATATCGATAAACCGATATATACCGGTATTCAAACCAATATCGATTGAATATCGGTGTAATTACAAAAATATCGGTTTATCGTCATTATTTATTTACCCACAATTTAATTTTCAAGATGTCTTGAGTTTTTTAACTATAGCCCCAAATGAATAATATTATCCCTTTATTCAAGGAATCGTCTGCTTGCACCCTCGTAATATACAAAATCAGCAGTTGAAAAAATAAATTTAAAAAATTTCAACAAAACTATATCATGTGACCCCTCATTGGAATGAGCTCATTGAGTGCGTTCCAATGAGGGGTCACATGATATAGTTTTGTTGAAATCTTTGGGGGAAATCTGATAAACTAATTTTGAAAATAATAAATTATGCTATCATCTTTGTTGGGTAGAGGTTTTTCAAACTGCATCATCAAGGCAGGCTAATTCGGTCCGAATGTGATGCCTCGAGTCTCGATTGTGGTACTTGTGTTCATATATCTGAACAGTTTTCGATATATCGGTATACCGCGGTATTTTTTTTAATACCGATACCGGTATTCAGTTTTGAATATCGTGCAGCCCTAACGCTATCCTGATAAAAAAAATATCCATATTTCAAATCGCCTGTGAAAAATAATTCAGCACCTAACCAGTTGAGATGTCTATTTTTATGTTGCTTTAATTATATGTAGGTACAGTGATTTTATTGTGAATGAAGTAAATCTAAGTGGTGAAGTAGTTCACCTCACAGACCTGGAAACACCACCTGAAATCACAAACCCAGGGGTAAGTAATATTTACTTAAGTCTGGAAATTACTTCAGTAAGAGGGCATGCTTTGATAGTTATTTCCTACTAAAAATATCTTTCAATCATATGATACTGAATTTACCTGATTGGTTGAGGACAGATGTAATGTAAAATGGTGAGGCTTATACAATTTGGGAGAATGATTGTTTCATTTAATCTGCCATTCATCTTAAAAAGAAATGGAGCAATCATTTTTTCCTTTGTCTAGTTTATTAAACATGGTACAAATAAAGAAATTTTTTTGCATTGCCCTTTCTTTAACTTTGGTGATGAAATGATGTGGAGTAACACACAGTTGGAAAGGGCTCAGAGAGCCCTTTCCAGCAGCTTGTAACTTCACAGAATAACATCTGTTTAATAGAAGAATGTTTTGAAATCAGCTGAAGTATTCGAAGATGCTCGTTTCAGCTTTTGTACTCTCACTGGAACATGGTAAGCATCTCAACCAGTGTTTTGGTTTGCATCATGTCATGATGTAGCTATAGATGCCGACAGTGACCTTAAACACCAATAAAGATATAACTAAGTAATAACACTGACTGAGATGCTTTGGCTCTTCTTTGTGGTGTGGATTAGTTACTTCCTTGGTCAGTATGGCAGCAGAAAGTATTCCGAGCTAGGCGATGGAAACTTCTGCCTCCTATTCAACAACCTCGCATATTATTTATAGTAAACTCCCAGGTTTTAGTCCACTTTCAGTCACAGCACCCAGCTGGTGAGATATGTGCACAATGCAGACTAGGGTTGGGAGATTCACGTCTTTTGCTCGATTTCAGTCTCCATTCAAATGGGACAAATGGTTTCACATGATATGAAATCTCAAACAGAATCATATTTCCCTTGGTTCTGTCAATGGTACCGATTATTGAGAATTATCTCCCCTTTATTCCAGGTGATATTTAGTACACAAATATGTGTACTAGGCTATTGCATGCTGTGATATGTTTATATGAATCCAACTAGTGATTAGTGGAAGATATAAGAATACACCCTGCAATCAGAACTTTTTGTAGCTCATATAGGGGAGATAATTATGAATCAAAATCAAAGATGAGAAGCATCAAACTTTACAATACATTTAGAATATTGCATACATTTGAATTCTTCACAAATAACCCAATGGATTTTGAATCGAATCAGAGAAAGGTTTTCAAGTAGAATCAAACCTTGAAGCTTTGCCAGGCCCTAATGCAGAAACATGTAGTATACAATCAAATTCAGGCATGGGAATAATTACAGATCTCCCATTATAGTTAGAATACTTGCTCAACTGAAACCTCTGGTGAAAATATATCTCTTGTAAATTTCTGGTACTTATCAGAATTTAAAGAGTAATACCTAGAAGTTTGAAATACAGTCATGTTACCTCCGATGTTGTACAGTAGGTGCTCTATCATGCATAGTGCCAATAATTGTGAAGAGAAAAAATTATTCAACCTGAGCAGCTTCTAGTCAAGTGTCGTCGTCCTAAATGCTTGACTAAAGTGAACTGCTTGGTCATACATCTTCTAAATTTTTGGTGGTAAAAACATTCAATCTCATTTGCCAGGCTTGTACATGTTAACCCAAAAGGGGATTCTGACCCCTTTTTAGTTCCCTACCGGCATCGCCGGAGGGGACTATAGGTTTGCACTCTGTCCATCTGTCAGTCTGTCAGTCTGTCAGTCACACTTTAGTTTTCCAGACTTTTTTTGGAAATGCTTCAACCGAATGATTTTATTTTTGGTAACCTACTATAGAACGATGACTTACAGATCAAGTTTGAGTTTCATGCTGATTGCATTATTCTTGTGTGAGTTATGGCCCTTGGAAATATGGAAAAGTGCCAAAATATCAGTTTTCCAGACTTTTTTGGGAAACGCTTCAACGGAATGATTTCATTTTTGGTAACCTACTATAGAGCGGTGACTTACGGATCAGGTTTAAGTTTCATGCTGATTGCATTATTCTTGTGCGAGTTATGGCCTTTGGAAATATGGAAAAGCGCCAAAATATCAGTTTTCCGTACTTTTTTTGGAAATGCTTCAACGGAAAGATTTCATTTTTGGTAACCTACTACAGATCAAGTTTCATTTGTACTCTGTCCATCCGTCAGTCTGTCAGTCACACTTTAGTTTTCCAGATTTTTTTTTGGAAATGCTTCAACCGAATGATTTCATTCTTGGTAACCTACTATAGAACGATGACTTACAAATCAAGTTTGAGTTTCATGCTGATTGCATTATTCTTGTGTGAGTTATGGCCCTTGGAAATATGGAAAAGCGCCAAAATATCAGTTTTCCGGACTTTTTTTGGAAAACGCTTCAACGGAATGATTTCATTTTTGGTAACCTACTATAGAACGATGACTTACAGTCAAGTTTCATTTTCACTCTGTCCATCCATCAGTTTGTCAGTCAGTCTGTCAGTCACACTTTAGTTTTCCGGATTTTTTTTTTGGAAATGCTTCAACCGAATGATTTCTTTCTTGGTAACCTACTATAGAACGATGACTTACAGATCAAGTTTGAGTTTCATGCTGATGGCATGATTCTTGTGTGAGTTTTGGCCCTTGGAAATATCGAAAAACGCCAAAATATCAGTTTTCCGTACTTTTTTGGAAACACTTCAACAGAATTCATGCTAATCACATCTAGGTTATAACATTTGTATAATTATTAATGCTCATTAATCCTGTAGGGGACATTGTATTGCTTCAGTGATACACAAGCTCTTGTTTATGTTAAAATAAGCATAACATCAGCAGAGTTTCAAAACAAAATTGACAAAGATGTGTGTAAAAATTTTTATTGTCTAGAAATCACTTTAAGTTGTTGAAGATAATGGTCTTTTATTTCAGAATTTAGATGCAGCTCATAAGTTATTATCAGAAGAAACCATTGAACAGTTGAAATTGGTTGACTCAGGGGATAAAGAATCTACTGTTATAGAGGTTAGTCAGTGTTTCCTTTCTGCCACCACAAGGCAAGTCAACCCTTTACTTAAAGCAGTATTTGCCCACGTAATTTTCAAATTAAGCAGTTGTAAAAAAATGTATTTCTCAATAAATATCAACAAACCCATATCATCAAGCTCTTTCCAAAGAGGGGCCACATGATATGGAGTTGTTTAAATTTTTTTTTAAATTTGGAAAAGCAATAATTAAAATAATAAATTTTGATATTCTGTGCATTGGGTAAAGGATTAACAATAGGGCACCTAGATTTATTAAGATACACTGTTGGGAAAGCTACAATTGTCACTGCAGATACTCAAGCTTTTAAAACATGACATACAGTGGTGGAAATAACTTGTATTATAATAGCAACAAAAAATTACTCCAAATCTTACAGTCCTTCAATTTTGAGGTGCTATGACACTCAAACCAGAAAATAAGCAGACTGTCATCTGCAAAATGAGGTCCCCAGAGGGTGAATGTAGTGATGCTACCCTGCACAGCAGGGTAGCATCACTAAATTTACCCTCTGTGAACCTCAGTCTGAATCAGGGTCTGAAAACTAAACGGAAAGAAGTACCCAGAGGATAAATTGGCCCACTGTATGGGATAGCATCATCAAATTCACCCTCTGGGAACCTCATTCTGCAAATGACAGGCTGCTTATTTTCAGGCCTGATGGCACTACCTGAAAATCCTGCTAAAGTCAGTGCATTAATTTTATTCCAAAAGGCTTAAAATGTCCAATGGATAGGTTGTTGAAGCTGTTAACAAATCCACCTGGAGACGATTCCACTCTGTGTACATTGATCCAAAGACATCAACGTATCAGTAACTCCTTTGTCAGCTTTGAAAAGGGCAGCAGTGTGTGTGTAGCATGAGCATACAACAGTACATGTAACATGAGGGTAGAATTGGTATGTTGATTTCATTTTTCTCCTGCATCAGATTCACTTAATGTTTATTTGTTACATTATATTAGTTCAAACCTGTCATCATCTCATGTTGATCATTACAGTTTAATCTGAATAGTAAATTGACATCATATTTCAACAATATTAATTTGAATTATAACTAAATAACACAATACATGCTGCTGAAGGCATATTGTTTGATGGTGTTCTTTCATGAATTTGATTCACTAAACAATCCAAGTTTAGACCTTCGGTCACCTCTTAAAGTGTATCAGAGGCATGGTTAACCAACTCTTGTCAGTTTGAGTTGAGTTGTAAAATCTTCTGTTTTGCACTGAGTGAAACAAAGCCTCATAGGCATGGCTGTTTGTCAGTCAGAGTAGCAGCATCAACTGTCTGTGAATTTCAGTTTCAATTCTGGAATTTTCTCATGCAGATATTAGTTGTGTGTAAATGGGTTAAAAATATATTGTGCTACGATTTCATGACACACCAGAAAAGTACCTGTTCGAAATACATGCGAAACTGGAAATAATGTTTATATGCACGGTTTTATTCGATAAGTAGCAAGTTTTGTACAAATCTGAGTCAAAATACACAATACTTTCCCCGTGGGAACCCCGGGAAGTAAGCAGCACTTGTTTACTGTGGTAAACCAGTTCCGCTTTACTAGTAAAATAGGACCCAGTCACCAATGCTTGGGGTGAAAGTCCTCTAAAATGGGCAACATGTTGATCAACGATTGACTAAACTTGACTTCATCTCCATGTTGTGTCACGATTAGCCATGGTGCATAAATATGTGACGATAACCACCAACAAACAAACAATACACAATACTTTTTCTTGAAAATTTGGGCAGGTGAAAAACAATAAACAAAATGTCGAAAGTTTTCTTTATGAGATAAAATCAGTGCATGATATTACATCAGGAATTTAGCCTGTTGACTTTCAGGTCACATGTCCATTTCCTGATGTACAGTGTAATTTCTAAAGAAGATCATTTTCTGTTACACATAGTAAGAATTGACCAGTCCTTCGAAGACATTAACCTTTTTAGACTTAAATTATCCTGACGTTCAAATGTCACTGGGAATTCAGTTTTTTCAATGTTTTTCAAAATACGACGTCAAATGTTGGAAAGTACAAATAACAAGATATTTTTCTCATTAGTGATTATCTGGTTGAGGGCTAGATTATTTTTGGTGGTCAGAATTTGTTATTCAGATATGTTTTATTACAAATTATTGGAGAGTGCCCACAGGCACTCTCCAATAATCTGTAATAAAATAAATTTATATAAACAAAATATTATTTATGTTTGATTGAATATGAAATAAAAGCAAGGGAAGTGTTGGCTTTTGCTCTGGTATCCTCATTTTTTTGAAAGCCTTGATAGTGGCTTCGTGCACTCAACCAGTTAAGAAGTCTTGACAACAGAAGTATATTAGTATTTTAAGCTGCGATAACATTTGGCTCAACAGTTGTCACTGAGCACTATCCAGGAGAAAATAGGAATTGAGGTTAAAACTTTAAAAAATCGAAAAATAATAAAACAAATGACCACAAAGTATCAAGACACTGTTTGATTTTGTATGTCATAAGACATATAAAAGTATCAAAGGGTTAAAGGAAAAAATAAGAGAATAATTCAAAATAATTTTCACACGCGCAGGAGACTAGTCTTATTGTTATTTCCTACACTGTTCAGGGCTTATATTTCGACGAGAATCCGAGAATCGATTCGCACAAAGATTCACGCAATAAAACTGGCGAGAATCCATGTAGATTCTCGCTGCACCTCTGCTAGGATTCGCGTGAAAAAATTGAGTAAGTTTAACCCTTTAACTAACACAGCGACAACAAATTAACCAATAGAAGGCTAACATGACCTGAAATATCCTGACACTTTGTCAATAAAACCTTACAAATATGGCTGTCATTTGAACCGGCTCATTGAGCCGGTTCCAACGACAGCCATATTTGTAAGATTTTATTGGTAAATATTGTTCATTTAATTATTTTATCATTTATTTATTATTTATTGTTTAAAAATTATCAAACTTAGTTTTAAAAATTAAAAAAAGTGTGTTGGGTAAAAGGTTAACATGTGTTATCAGTATACAACAGTGGTTCAACCATTGTGGCGTCATGGGCTCCTGGGACACTCATAGTAGGTATGGATTCTCGCAACCATTTTCACGAGAATCCAAATGGATTCTCACAAATTTAGACCAAATATAAGCCCTGCTGTTTGAACTTTTGTTCATAGTTTCAAGTGTCTCACTTTGATCGATGAAACACTATGAAAGTGTCACTTTTACAGCATGAATCATGAGTGGTTAATGTGTTCCCCAATAAAACGTTGCCATACTTTCACGACAAACAATAAATTCAGAAAAATATTTCAATGAGAAATAATAAAAAGTTCCATGTTTTCCTGACTTCCACGCAGCTGTTGTCATTCAACAAATTAACAAGTTTTAGTCAAAATTATGGTTGTCATTGTCAATTTCATGTAAATTAAATTTATATCTTTATTGTCCATGAGAAATAAGATATTATTCACATTACCGACTCAGCATTCATTTAAAGTCCGTGTTTAACAGATGTACAGAATCCATACAGATTCAGTAAATAGCAATATGCAGTTGTTCAGTGCACGCTTTGTTTTGTCTTTGGATTTTGGCGATATAAAAACGTGCTAGTGTGACACCATTCCTTCGAAGTGGCATCACTCACAGGATGATTTCAGATTCTGTCCATATTATCTTAAGTTTAAACTACATAAAGGTCTATCATTGCCATGTCCTATTTTAACGCACATAGTCAAGCTCTCAGTATTCAGAATGTTGTATAATAACATAAATTAGAAAGTTTCTTTTGTTGCTTGGTCAGTGTATCGTACCAGAGTACACAAGTTTGGGTGCTATAGACCCATAAGATCCAACAAAATAAATGTTCCATAGTATCAGAATGGGTCCATCTATTCTCAGATATATCAAAATTACTTTACTATTGAGTTATACATCTTGAGCCATAATTTGGATTTCCTGGGAATGCTTCATGTCTTGAAGATATTCTAGTTAGCTGAATGACATGGTGACTCTCTGTAAAGTGCTGAAGCTATACTCTGGCACCCATTGGCTGAGAATCTCACTGTATATGATGATGTTTTTCCTTAATAAGGCATGATGTGAGTATGTTTTAACTGGTCAATGAAAAGATATCATGTTCCAATAAGGCTAAAATCTTTGCCCTCTTATTGGACAAGAGTCTGCACAGTTTTTCTATGTTTACATGTCTATTAGCATATATTACCATTTGATGCCACGACACGAACTATTTAAAATGAAGTTACCCATTTCTCAATTATTTCATTAATCCTTTGATACTTTTGTACGTCTTATTACGTACAAAATCAAACATCGCATTTATAGTTTGGTACATCTTTTCATGTACTTTCTGCTTTCACTTTGTCAACTGTTGTCTGTTTGATGATTTAACATTTCCAAGGACAGTCAACAGCAGTTATAAGTTAGTTTTTGAATATTTTAAAAAAATACCGATGGAAAAAGCATACTTTCATTCTATGTAATAATAACACTTTGGCCAGCCGCTGATTTGTCGTGGTTTTGTGAACAAAAGAGTGTGAAAAAAACCTGGAAGCTGCACCAATATTTACGCCATAATATTTTGTTCATATAAATTTGTTTTATTACAAATTATTGAAGAGTGCCTGTGGGCACTCTCCAATAATTTGTAATAAAACAAGTTTTGAATAACAAATTCAAAACTACCCAAAATAATCTAGCCTTCAACCAGATAAGCATTAACTGGTAGAGTGCTGGAAGCCCATATTTGGGCTTTATTCTGAAGTGGAGGTACTACAGCTTGAAGGCTCATATTCAGCGCATGTGCTTCGCATTATCATCGAAGTGATATTATTTAGTCTATAAGGGCTTGCCTTGTTACAATTTATGGGAGAGTGCCTATGGGCACTCTCCCATAAATTGTAACAAGGCAAAGACATGTGTACAAGATTTGATGGCCAAAAATAATTTAGCACTCTACCAGTTAATGTGAAAAATATCTTGTTATTTGTACTTTCTGAAGTTTGACCTCGCATTTTCAAAAACGTTGAAGAAACTGATTTCCAGTGACGTTTGAATGTCAAGATAATTAAAGTCTCAAAGGGTTAAAGTGCAAACTGCTTCATTTTGTAGAATTTGTGAAAAATTAGCAGCAGGCAATGTTCTGAATTGAGTGTTGTTTAAATTACAAATCAGTTTACGATTTGAGCGAAGATGGAGTAACCCCAACCTTCATCTGATTTATTATTTGTCCATTGCTGTCATGGGGTAGATGGGTAGATGAGAGGTTTATTTACTAAACTTGTTATTGTTAAAACTGCAGGTTAACCCTTTCAACACTGGTGGTATCTTCCATGCCAGTTAAATAGCTCAACCTCCATTATTTGGGGGTAGAGCTATTAATATTTTCAACGTGCAGCCTGAAGGCTGCACGTTGAAAATATTAATTGTTCTACCACACACATTCACTTATTAGCCATCCTACTTAATGAAATTATGACGCATCGAGTTCCTGGACCGGAAAAGCGGTCTCTCGTGTTGAAAGAGTTAATCAGTGCATACCACCACATAATGGGTTTAAACATTTTTATGGAAACAAAACTTTATTTACAGGTTGCCAATGATAAAGATCTGCGAACAAAAATACACCAGGCTATAAGAGATGGTTTCAGCAGCCAGTTATCCAGTGAGACAGTGGAAGGTCGTGGAGAAACAAAGTCCATTAAAGTTAAAAAAACGAAACTGGGTAGGTGATACCTGTATTGTTAACCCTTTGAAAAATGTAGCATGCAATGCCTTTTGTACAATACTGTTCTGAAAAATCACAATTTAAAAATATGCCTCAAGAACATTGCTTAAGGCCCCAATATTGGAACAAGCCCATTGAGCTCTTTTCAATGAGAAGTCATAAGTTATGTTTTTGAGGCCAAAAAATGAAAAATAATTAGTTATTCAAGAAACATTTTTTAAAGTACAGTGGATCCCGCTTAATTGAATCTGGCTTTTGTCAGAAGAAAATATACAAATAACTGGAGTATACAAATAAGCAGGATCCAGTAAGGGGGAGGAAGGGGCAGGTAATTCTGGTCGGACTGAGCATGAAATCTGAATACATGTATCTTTCATTCAGTGATTCTCCTCAATGAAGTGTCAATATTATCAAAATATGTGCATTATGTATCACTTATAGATTGTTTTAATAAAATGAGAAAAAAAAAATATCCCATATGTGCATTGACCTTCGTGTTTTTATTACTCCATGTACCACAGTAAAAAGGACAATTGTAATGTTGACGCACCCAAACTTTGCAGTGTTATGGTAATTCACCATGTTTCAAACACATTTCCTTTGCAACACATTCACATTCAATACCACATGTACACAATAGGGTTGTGTGCAAATTTCACATATGGTGAGGCCTGCAACCAATCTTTTGGGTGAATTCACAAAGAAGGATAACTTGAATGCTTCCCATCATACTTATTTTATTCATTTTATCCATATAAAAATATTAAAATCCAAACAGCGAGTCAACATTGCAAAAACGTGAGCTTCATAACTATTCATACGTAAATTAGCAGTTGCATCATTTTGAGCTGTTCTAGAGACTCCCTCGATAAAATTGTCAGTTGAAAAACTTGCTTGAAAACCCAGTTTGTGTGTACACTTACTGATCTCAGGGACTTGGGTGTTTTTGTTCCATGGAACGTTTTTGTTAAAAGTTGGCCAGCATATGATATCGACTTAATTTATATTTCATTTTGGGCTTCATATTCATCGGATCTCAATGTGTATACGTGGACTTTATTAGTCAGTTTTTAATAAAAACCTTTCATGAAATAAGAACGCTAGAGTGGGGGGTGGGGGGGATCATCTTTCAGAAAATATTCAAGGAATTGTCCACGAAATGTCGAAGGCATTCACCCCCCCCCCCCCACCCCCACACTTAATTTATATTTCATGTCGGGCTTCATATTCATCGGACTTCAGTGTGTATACCCCTACTCAGCACTAAGCGACTCTGGCGTTTTTGTGCCATGTGAACGTTTTATTAAAAACTGACCTACAAATGATGCCGACTTCATTTGTTGGTCAGTTTTTAATAAAAACCTTTCATGAAATAAGAACGCTAGAGTGGGTAGTGGGATTATCTTTCAGAAAATATTCAAGGAATTGTCCACGAAATGTCAAAGGCACCCCCCCCCCCCAAACTTAATTTATATTTCATGTTGGGCTTCATATTCGTCAGACTTCAGTGTGTATACCCCTTCTCAGCACTCAGCAGCGACTCTGGTGTTTTTGTTCCATGGAATGTTCTTATTAAAAATTGGCCAACAAATGATGCCGACTTCATTTGTTGGTCAGTTTTTAATAAAAAACTTTCCTGAAATAAGAATGTTAGAGTGGGGGTGGGGGGGGATCATCTTTCAGAAAATATTCAAGGAATTGTCCACGAAATGTTGAAGATGCCCATCCCCCCCACCCCCCCCCCCCCACCCCACCCCCCCCCCCCCCAACTTCAATTATATTTCATGTTGGGCTTCATATTCATCGGACTTCAGTGTGTATATGCCTACTCAGCACTAAGCAACTCTAAACATTTTTGTTCCATCGAATGTTTTTTATTAAAAACTGACCAACAAATGATGCTGACTTCATTTGTTAGCCAGTTTTTAAAACCTTTCATGAAATAAGAATGCTAGAGTGGGGGTGGGGGGGGGGGGGGGTTGGGGGGCAAAGGTGGAGTAGGGAGGATCATCTTTCAGAAAATGTTCAAGGATTCATCTTCAATATTATGGGACCCAGTTAATGTATTCCCTAATAACAGACTGTCTTCCAAGATTTTTTAAAACACCCTCAGTCATTTTTCAAGGCTGTCAAATGTCTCAAAATCGTCTTTTCCAACAATATTTTGCTCCATAAATTTTCTTAGTGTCCGTAACTCAGCCCTGACTTCAAACCCCATCACAGGTAACTCTGTGTCATCATCGTCATCATCATTGTCAGATTCGGACTCATCCTGACCATTGCCATTGTGCTAAAATTCCAGCACAAATTTCCGGATCAGTTACTGCCCCAAAACATTCCAACTCATTGTCCTGATCAACAAACATATTAAACATTTCTACCATTAAGGGGTGGGGGGGCTATCTCATCTTCCACCATTCTGATAGAAACTCATCTCCTGGAATTACAAATCCTGCTTTCCTGAAACAATTCTGAATGGTGACTGGGGTGACTTCCCTCCATGCAACTCGTAGCATATGTGCAGCATCAAGCACATTCAACTTTTTCGCCAGCTGATTTGCACCAAGCTCAGCTTCACTGTCTATTGTCTCTATTATTTTTTAAACCACTTTTTTTTCCGATAAATGCATTTCAAGCTCCTTATAATGCCCTGATCGCATGGTTGAATAACTGGTGTAGTGTTAGCTGGTAAAAATACAATTTCAATGTGGGAAAGGTTTTTTCCACACTCTTTTGGGTGTGCACTGCAATTGTCTAATAAAAGAAGCACTTTTCTCTGTTGTTGTTTCATATCAGTATTAAAGTTTTTCAACCACTTCAAAAAAAGGTCCCCCCCATCATCTATGCATTTTTGTTGCCATCATAAGTAACAGGCAGTGATTTCTTTCCTCTTAAACAATGTGGGTCTTTACTTTTACCAATCACAAGCAGCTTTCTTTTATCAATTCCACTCATACTGTTTGCGACTAATGCAGTAATTCTGTCCTTTGCTTTTTAACATTTAGATAAAACTTCACTTTTTTTTGTTAAAGTCCCTTCAGGTAATGCCCGATAATAAATCTCAGTCTCATCTGCATTGTAAATGTCATTGGTATCATATTTTTTCGATAAATCTGGAAGAACTGATCGAATCCAATTTTCTGCTGCTGGTTGATCGGCGTCTTTCTTTTCGCCATGCATTTTCTTGTAAACTATGGCATTCCTGTCTTTTCATCTGCATAGCCAGCCATTAGTTGGCGTGAAGTCTTTTTCTTTTAATTCCTTGGCCAAATGCAGTGCTTTCAAAATTGGCCCAGACAGGGGAATGTCCCGATTTATGGCCTCTGTGAACCATTTTGAAAGGGCAGACTCCACATTTGAAGCCTTTCCAGAGTCTCTTCCACTCAGGGTTTGCATTTGAAGTATATTCCTCCTTTATTTCGTCTTTCTTTCCCCTTATTCTCAAAATCTGTGGCTGCAAACAGCCCATTTTCTTTGCTATTTCTGTCTGGGGGACTTTTTGTTCCAATAATTTGACAAACTTATACTTATCGGCAAGTGACAAATCATTTCTCTTTCGCTTTGTAGCCATGTCAAAGTTTTTTGTACTGACCACCCATTGCTGCACTGACAAGTTATATGCAAAAATTAAACAGTTGTTAACACAACATTCCCCAAGCCCCAGTGATAAAGAAAACTTTTGAACAAATGGCTGTTTTGACAGTTATTTACATTGAAGTGAAAAAACAATACAGGTCATAAAAGGTGGCGGTTTGATTAAATGAAGAACAAAACACATGTCAGTAATGATGTTTTATCAATTACGTAATTACGGATGAATGAGCGAAATGTGTCCATTTCTTTAACCCCCCCCCCCCCCCTCGATAATTTCCCCAATCCCAGCATGCATGTAAATTGTAATCAAAATATACAGCCATCTTCACATGTGCTCCAGAAACAATACAGAGATGATTTCACTTTTGTTGGTTAACAAAAATAAAGAATTATTATCAGTCTGTGATATTTTTATACTGTACCAATGACCCAGACTTAGCTGGTGCTAACTCTAACAAAACCAGGGCCAAACACAAATTTTGCCCCCCAATCCCCAAAATTTGCATCCAAAACAAAAAGAAATCATGTCCTAAAGGACCTCCATACTACGCCTCTACTGCACATGCGCAGTGACGCAGACGTCCCGAAATTGGCACCAATTATCATTCTCTGTTTGGCCCTTCATCAGTCAACATCTCACTGATCTTTGTGCTTGTAAATCTCAGTTTAAAGGATGCCAGGCACGTAATTTTTGGAGAAAATGTGATTCTAAGGAGGATAGAAGGAGGAGAGGAAAAAGAAGTGACAAAAAATAATCAGGGCTGTACTTAAAATTTTTTGATGAAATTATGTTAAGTTGCCTATTTTCGAGGCATGGGCCTCTTGTTGTCATTCTTGCTAAATGTTGCACTGCTTATTCAGTGTTTCCTCTCCCCTAGCCTTCTAAAGTCCCACCTTGCAATTCTCCCATGCTTTTGGCATATTTTTGAGAAAGTTCATTTCTAAAATTTCCTGGGAGAGTTGCTTGGTTACAGAATGTTTTCTGTTATTTTCCCCATAGTTACGTTTTCACCCATGGGTGTATAACGTTTGTGTTCTGCATCTTCCATCTGATGTTCTGCAGATTCTCCCCTGGGAGTCTCTGTTTTGCATCAGATAGAGTGTAATTTGATGACTGATTCCGGGCCAGTTTTTTCAGTGCCTGGCGTCATGTTTTCTGGTGTTTTACACTGTTTGTTTACATTGGCAACAGCCTTTTTTGAGGGGGGCTGTTTGCCTTTGCTGTAGTTTATCTCACTATAAGATACATTTATATTATCCGTAAGTGTCTCATTAATTATTTAATATAAATTTAAAATTTTTGACCACACTTTGCCATCGGATCCATCGGGGCTCAACGTTACTTTTCAGCAACTTGGGCTTCGCTGAAAAAATATTTTTTCAAAATTATTTTGATTTGCAATTGTTTTTTCATTTATTAATGGATCATGTTATTATGTATCTTTGTGTCAGGGGTTTTTGCGAGTAACTAGGACTTGTTGTTGTCCTTTCACAATGAAGGGACATTGTTCAAATTGTAATAGGAAGAAATCTTCCTCTGACTTTCATCATCATTGTATTAATTGTAGTCAGTGTTCTCGCATTAATCCCTGTCCTATATGTGAATATTGGGATGAGAAACATTGGAAATGTGTGTCACGATATGTTGTTTCTGGAGAAAGGGCTATGCCGGCTCTTTCTCCGCAAGGTCACTCTACTCTCTCAGTTTCTATTTCAGAGGAACCAGAACAGGGTGATGTTTCCATGTTATCTTCTACAAGTGTGCGTCCGTCGTCACAAATGAATTCAGAGCTAGCGGCAAAAGTGCTCATGGAGATTAGACAAATGTCGTCCGCTAGCTCGCCCGGTGTAGCGTCCATTCACCGAATGGTTCGGCAGCCGGGTTCGTCCGATGCGGTCCAGGAGGAAATTTTGGGTGATGCGAGCACTATAAACATAATAGATGCACACCCAGTGACGGCGGATAGTAAGCGAGAACGGAGGAAGCCTTTGAGTCCGGTTCCTAGCTCGTCCAGGTCCAGCCGGGCCGCGAGCGAGAGAGGCCCCTCTCTCGTACAACAACATCTGGGACCAGATGTTGTGGTACAAAATGTGTCTTTAGCGGAGCATACGTCCGTCGCTCGGGACGCTCCGTTGTATAAGCAGTCCGCGGAGACTGTTAAGGCTTCCTCTTTTCGTCAGCGCACACGACCGCACCTTGGCTGCGTGACCGCCGATATATTACCAGCTTCGCCGATCAAGGATTTTTCGGCGACCAGGTCACACCATCCGGCAGCCAGGGATTCGAGACCGATGGACTCCGGACGTTCGCATAGGAAAAGTATGCGGGAGCCATCTGATGCGGAGCTGCCCTCGGCGAAGCAGCGAAAGACTGCGCCTCCGCAGGTCTCCACGCCGGACATTCTTGTGCAGATAGCACAGCTTATTGCAGCATCCCAGCAGCCGACAGAAACGGTGTCGGATCGAGAATTATCCGACGGCGCTGGGTCGGTACGCTCCGCCGAAGCATCGGGGGCGGACGACCGGGAACATCATGAGGTCCGACCGGATGGTGAAAGGGATACGGATGACTTGGAGCTATCCCTTTCGGAACAACATAAAGCTGCCGTAGACTTCATCCGGCACTTTCTCCCTCAAGTTGTTCCGTCGGGCCAGACTGCTGCGGTTCCGGACAAGAGGATTATAGCGTCATTGGACTCTGAATTTTTTGAGCGGTTCAGGGACATCGCTCCCAAGTTTCCGTCGCAGTCCAATAATGTTGCAAGAACATTTGAATTATTGAACGATGCTATATTTAAACTTGCTTCCAAGACGGGGAAAGCAGGTTTCTTGTCCGCTAATACTCTCAACCTGCCTTTCATTAATGCAAGGAATAAATTCGATACGGCAGGACAGGGTATCCCGAGAGTTCCTCTGCGTATGGATGACGAGGCGGAAGACTTAGAGCTATCATTACCGTCGTCGGCTTCTATTCCAACCGCGGTGTTGGAAACAGCTATTGCGTCTAACAGAGCCAATTTAGATGCCTTATCTTACGCAGATCACCTTACTAAGGCGTTATCACTGCGCCTTCAAGGGAAAGAGTTTCAGGATATACAATCCTCTTTAAGACTTCTTTCAAGGGCAGTAGCTTATTCCACGTGTAACTCCGCCCTTTCAGTGGCAAATCTGGAGTTGGTTAGACGTGACGCAGCCCTAGCTACATCCACACTAGTGGATACTAAGGTGAAGAACTCTCTTAGAGTCGCTTCGGTCTCAGGAGAACTTCTCTTTGACGGCAAGCTTTCTGCTATTTATGATAAAATTACAAAGAAAGCTTCGGATTCTCTGTTGTTCAAATCTGCTTCTAAGAAGTCGGATACAGCAGACAAGAATAAGACAGGCACTTCTGGGTCTAATGCGCCCAAGAGAGGTTCCTATAGAGGTTCCGGTGCGTCCTCTTGGTCTTATTCGAGAGACCGTCAGGGTAGCGACTCTCGTTCGGGACGTCCTTCAGGCCGGGACAATCGGTCGGACGCCCCGAGGTCGACGGGGCGAGGTGCGGGTCGTGGAGGACGTGGTTTCTCCTACCGCAGGCCTCGCAGGTCCAGGAGGCGATGGCTTAAACCTCTATCGTGTTCTGGTTGGCGGAAGGTTGTCGAGCTTTTCACAAGAATGGGCGTCGATTACGGACGACCCTTGGGTGAGAGGAGTGACTTCGGAAGGTCTAAAGATATCCTTCAAACGAAAGCCTCCATTAACTCGAAGTCCAAAGTGGACTCATCTTTCGTCAAATCCGCAGAAAAGAGACGCTCTGTTATCAGAGGTGCAGTCTCTTTTAATGAAGAACGCGGTAGAGGTCGTAGAAAACCAGGAATCTCCGGGATTCTACAGCCATCTGTTTCTGGTTCCGAAACCAGACGGCTCGTTCCGTCCAGTCATAGATTTGAGCTGGATAAACAAGCTGATCGTCGCTCCGAAGTTTTATATGGAGACGATTCGGTCGGTCAGAGCGAGTATTCGGGTGAACGATTATGCAACAAGCACAGATCTCAAAGATGCGTACTTTCACGTCATGGTACATCCGACATTCCGAAAGTACCTACGCTTCGCAGTCCTAGGAGTGGTGTATCAATTCCGGGCGATGTGCTTCGGATTGAATCTAGCACCCTGGGCTTTCACTCTGGTAATGAACTCGGTAATGATCTATTTCCGAGCTCATTCGTCTGCGGTGACGTCGGCCTACTTGGACGACATTCTTCAGAGGTACGGCAACGAGTTAACGCTTCAGAACGATGTTCAGAATCTTCTTCTATTGCTCCGACGTCTCGGTTTTATAGTAAACGAGGAGAAGTCGGATCTGGTGCCGTCCAAGTCATTCACTCATCTGGGAATGAGCTTCGAGACGCACAACAATCTCGTTCGTCTGCCGTTAACCAGAGCGAAATTAGTCAGTTGTTACGCTCGCTATTGTCTGCACGCAGACAAAGTCACGGCGAGAGAATTTATGAGACTGATAGGTCTGTGCGGAGCCGCCGCGGATCTCATTCCGATGGGGCGGTTACGCACACGTCCTCTTCAAATTTTCTTGACTCAGAATTGGAGTGTGAAAATTCATTCGCTCCATGTAGACGTTCTCTTGTCAGATCAAGTGAAACAAGAGATTCGGACTTGGGCAAACATTCAGTGGTTAACTCAGGGAGTTCCGCTGCAGTTGCCGGATCCGAGTTTTACCATTATGACGGATGCCAGTCAAACAGGTTGGGGTGCATCATTAATCCCAACGGATTCGAGATGCCAGGGTCTTTGGGATCCGCAATTCCTGTGCAAGCACATAAACATCAAGGAAATGATGTCAGTTTGGCTTGCGTTACGTCACTGGATGGACATTATTCACAATGCTCATGTCCAAATCCTATCCGACAATACGACAGTAGTGGCGTATATACGGAATCAGGGAGGCACTCATTCAGTTCCGTTGTTCAATCTAACGGAAAGAATCCTTCTGTTTGCGCTAGAACATCACGTTCTTCTTTCGGTCCGTCACATACCGGGTCGTCTGAATGTGCTAGCAGACTCCCTTTCACGAAAGGGTCGCTTGTTGCCGTCGGAGTGGACTCTCAACAAACAAGTATTCAATCAGATTTGCTACCAATGGGAACGTCCAATGATAGACTTATTTGCGACACATCTCAACAATCAGTTGCAGACGTATGTGTCTCCGTGTCCGGATCCAAGAGCATTTGCAGTAGACGCTCTGTCGATCCCTTGGGACGGAATGATAGGATATGCGTATCCTCCAGCGCCGTTAATTCAACAAGTATTGCTAAAGATAAAACAATCTCAATGCAAGATTCTGTTGGTAGCATCTCTGTCGCCACAGAGACCGTGGATAAATCTACTCAGGTGTCTGTTGTGGGACCTACCGCGAAAGCTTCCTCCACGAGAGGATCTTCTTTCGCAGGGGAAATCGCGCCAACTCCATCACAACCCGCAAGGTCTCAACCTTCACGTTTTTCCGTTGTGCGGTCCTTCTTGCATGGCAAACACTTTACAGGACGAGCAGTGGACGCGATTTCTAACTGTAGGAGGACCTCCTCTTCGCTAAACTATGCGGCTAAGTGGAAGGTTTTTCGTCGTTGGTGTAGGGATCATTCTGTAGATATATTCGATCCCTCTATACCAGACATTGCAAACTTTCTAGTATACTTGTTTGACGAAATCAAACTGCAGCCTGTTACTATAAAGGGTTATAGATCTATGTTATCTGATACCTATGCACATCATGATAGTTTACAAATTGGATCTAATGTCTCTTTATCTAAGTTGGTTAGAAACTTTTCGATAAATAGACCCAGAACTCTTAGATTAATTCCTAAGTGGAATTTAGCTTGGGTTCTTCTTAAATTGAAGGAAAAGCCATTTGAACCTCTTGGGACAGTAGATTTCAAATTCTTATCTTATAAGACAGCTTTTCTCTTAGCTTTCTCTTCTGCTAGAAGAGTCAGTGAGCTTCATGCACTGTCGGTGGATGATTCTCACTATCGTAGTGTTGGGAACACTATCACCTTCACTACTAATATGGGTTTTTTAGCTAAGAATCAGGCTCCTAATAAATATCCGGAACCTATTGTTATTAAGGCTCTTCCATCTTCAGACGGGCGTAGGCCTTTACTCTGTCCTGTTAGAGCGTTACGTATCTATAAACAGAGATCTCAGTTTATCAGAAAGGGACGGAAACGTTTCTTTCTGTCTTTGATGCCTAATAGAAAGGACATTTCGGTCCATTCTATTGCTAGATGGATTCAATTAACTATCCGTACTGCTTATGAAAATTTATCTTCTTCTCAGCAGTCTGTGCTTAAGATTTCTGCTCATGAAGTAAGAGCTCTTTCTACTTCCTGGGCTTATGCTAATAGTGTTGCTATTACAGATTTAATGAAGGCTGCTTATTGGTCTCAGCCATCCACATTTACGAATTTTTATCTCAGAAATATTGAGTCCATTTCTGGAGACCTGCATTGTTTAGGTCCGTTATCTGTTGCTCAGAATGTCATCCACTAAACAGTTGCAACTATAGTTATGCAGGCTTTCTGTTCCGGCAGTGACTCCGTCCGGCTGCCCTCTTCGCTCTGGGCTATTTGACCCAGGGCAAGGGGAAGGGGGGGGGGGGGGTGGGTGTTCCCTTAGGTCACCTGCTTTATAGTGAAAAGCAAGGGAATGCCTCCTCCAAGTCAGTATTTCTGAGTCGCTTCCGGGATGGTTTTAAAGTGTAATATTAATGTTAAATTTCATTTATGTCTTATTTTTAAAGTGTAGCTCGGTGTGAAGCATTTGTATATGTTAAGTGTCTAACGGGCTTTAATATACAATACTCGGACACTTTTAAATGACTATAAAGAGTCTAAATTCTCTGGACTACTTTATTTATTGGCTTGCTTTAAAAATAATTAGTATAAGGGATATACTGGATGTTAATAGAGAACATGAATGTTATTGTGCTCAATTATTAAGGGTAGTGTATCTTTCTAATTTAATATTAAATAAGAAAGATACATGTAAAGCCTAATACTCCTTTTCTCCTTAAGGGGTTACCTCTTTACTATATAGTTGAGCTTATTGGATTTTCCTCTATGTCCTAGGCCCTCCAGCCTGTTTACTATTCAGCTAAGTCTGGGTCATTGGTACAGTATAAAAATGTTAAAAAATTTATAGTAATTTATATATTTTTTATACTTACCAATGACCAAGACAGGGATGGCCCTCCCTGGAGTTGGGAACTCTTGCCTCCCCGCTGAGTACATAGCGCTGACCAGGCACTGCCAGTAAGAATGATAATTGGCGCCAATTTCGGGACGTCTGCGTCACTGCGCATGCGCAGTAGAGGCGTAGTATGGAGGTCCTTTAGGACATGATTTCTTTTTGTTTTGGATGCAAATTTTGGGGATTGGGGGGCAAAATTTGTGTTTGGCCCTGGTTTTGTTAGAGTTAGCACCAGCTAAGTCTGGGTCATTGGTAAGTATAAAAAATATATAAATTACTATAAATTTTTTAACTTTTAAGTACATATATGATGTTATTCACAGTATGTTATTCACAAGTAAGGCAAATCAAATGTCATGTTATTCTTTGTTAATATTTGAAGACAGTCGCACGTGGTATGAAAATGTCCATGTAATCAAAATTAAATTTGATGACGATGATTTTCAAAGTAAGCTGAATAAAGTTAAATTAATTCGATAAAATATTTCTGAACATTTTTTCATCCACAGCCTTTAATAAAATCACGTCAAATTTGTATACAATTAAATGGGATATACAATTATGCGAGATACAATTAACCAATCAATTTTGTGTTGCGTGAATGGCAAATGGATCGGTGCAGCAGAATAATATACAAATAAGCGGGATATACAATTATCCGATATACAATTAAGTGGGATCCACTGTACCATACTCAAATTGTGTCTGATAAAAAGTTAATTGGATTAAACTGAAACCAGTATTGAGACACAAGTGATCTCTTTTGTGCCTTTAAATAGCTATGGAATGAAATTTTATAACTAGCTTTTTATATTCTATTATAGGGGTATTTGTACTATCACTGTTCCTTTCCTTCAACTTTTTAGCATGTTTTGAAAATCTGAGTTTCTTTACAGGAAGAAGGCACACCATTTTTGAATCTGCAGCAAATTTACATGTCACATACAGATTATGGACATTTTGACAAAATTAGACACCATTTTTGTGTGCCCAAAAATGGAATCCATTAATTTGTAGTTAAAAGTCAGTATGTTTTAATATTTTTAATCCCAAGAACTCTGGTAAAGCAACAGAATTTTCTCCAATCGCTCTGTTTTTCTCTTAGTTAACTATAAATTTAACTAGTTATAACTTATTTGAGCTCTGACAGACAATGTATATTTGTTTGGTTAAATATCATAATGCATTATCGGATATCTTTCCTGTTGAAAAAGTTCACCATGTGACATCAGGGTGCAGAAGGTTAGACAGTGAAGCTGAGCTTGGTTATTAATGCCTTTATACATCTTTCCTTTGCGATTCAGCTGTACATGTGTAAAAAACTGAAATATAACAAACAATGGCTAAAAGCACTAGATAAATACTAAGACTAAGGTTATTTGTACATATTTTTACTTCAGAATGCTTTTTCAGTAATGGTCCCATATACTTAAGTCTTTACCTAACATTACAAGCAGACAAGACTTGCAAAAATAAATTCTTCAGTGAATAAAAGTTTTTTTTGCTTTCAAAACATAGCTTATGTCCCTCATTGGTACAAGCTTTATGAGCCATTTCTAATGAAGTGTCATCATTTTCTAATAGGGCTGTTACAGTTGGTAAAGGATTAACTAAAAAGTGGGTACTTTTTTTACAGGTGATAGACAAAGTCGATGGCCTGCCAACGTAGCAGACTACTGTAAATTTGTTTTGTACAAAGAAAACAAGGATACTATGGATACTGTCAGCTTAATTGCTAAACATCTCAGGTGAGAAAATAATTTATTTCAACTCCTTCAATTACTCTACGCAAGTCACAGCTGTGAAAATCAAAAAATATTCTCTAACCACTTCTGAAAAAGATTTTTTTCTATTTCAAATCAAGCCTGAGATTCCTGGTTGAAAGAGGCTCAGCGTGTTTGTTCCAGTAAAAGGTCATAGGTTGGAAGAAAAAAATTAAATATTATAGTTGTAAGGTTATTTCTGTAAATGGAACAGGTTTTCAGTGATTTGTTAGGTAAAATATTAATATTTTTATACTGTACCAATGACCCAGACATAGCTGGTGCTAACCCTTAAAATATAGGGCCAAACACAAATTTTGCCCCCCAATCCCCAAAATTTGCATCTAAAACCAAAGAAAACATGTCCTGAATGGCCCTCCACACTTCACCTCTACTGCGCATGCGCAGTGTCAAGGACGTTCCGAAATTGGCGCCATTAATCATTCTAAGTTTGGCCCTTCATCAGTTAACATCTGACTGATCTTTGTGCTTATAAATCTCAGTTTAAATGATGCCAGACACATAAATATTAGTGAAATGGTGATTCTAAGGAGGATAGAGAAGGAGGAGAGGAAAAATGTGTGACAGAATATTATCAGGGCTGTAACTTAAAATTTTTTAATGAAATTATGTCAAGTTACCTATTTTCGAGACAGCAGCCATTTTGTTGTCATTCTTGTTATTTAGTTACACTGACTTTTCAGTGTTTTCCTCTCTCCCTTTCCTTTAAGTCCCCTCTTGCTATTCTCCCATGCTTTTGGCATAGTTTCTGTATTATTATTACTAAAATTTCTTGGGAGTTTTAGCTGAATAACAGAATGAATTCTGTTCTTTTCCCCATGTTTACGTCTTCACCTACGGGTGGTTAGGCGTTGTGTTCTGCATCTACCATCTGATGTTCTGCAGTTTCTTCCCTGGAAGTCTCTGTTTTGCATCAGATAGTGTATTTTTGGTAACTGATTTCGGGCCTGGGTGCCTGGAGTCTTATTTTAGTGTTTTTACACTCATTGTTTACATTTACAACAGCCCTCTGTGTGAGGGGGGGATTTCTTGAAAATAATATCTTGATGTTAATTTAATCATAACTAGATACATTATTATTGTTCGTAAGTGTTGCATAAATTGTTTAAAATATTTTTAAAATTTTTGTCCACACTTAGGCTTGGGATCCATTGGGGCTCAACGTTACTTTTCAGAAACTTGGGCTGTTCTGAAAAAATATTTTTTCAAAATATTTTGATTTCAATTATTTTTTCTATGTTAATGGATCATATTATTATTATGTATTTTGATTGTCAGGGGTTGGTGCGAGTACCAGGACTTTGTTTTCTTTTCACATTGAAAGGATTTTGATCAGTTGTAATAACAGGAAGTCTTCCTCTGACTTTTATAATCATTCTATATGTGGTCAGTGTACTCGCATTAACTCCTGTTCTGTATCTGATGATTTCGATGACAACATGGGAAGCGTATGTCACGGTATGTTAGTGGGGAATTGGACATTCCGGTCCTTTCCCCGCAGGGTCACTCTACTTTATCAATTTCTATTTCAGATGATCAAGATTAGGGTGATGTATCTGTGATGTCTTCCAACAGTGTGCCTCCGTCGTCACAATTAATGAAGGGCTAGCGGAAAAGTGCTCATGTAAATACGCCAATTGCCTAAGAGGACCCTAGTAGGTTCGACGGCCTTTGACGTCCGCTAGCTCGCCCGGTGTAGCGTCCATTCATCGAATGGTTCGGCAGCCGGGTTCGTCCGTTGCGGTCTAGAAGGAGTTTTGGGGTGATGCGAGCACTATAAATCAACCAAATGCACACCCAGTGACGGCGGATTAGAGGGAGAACGGAGGAAGCCTTTTAGTCCGGTTCATAGCTCGTTCAGGTCCATCCGGACGGCGAGCGAGAGAGGCCCCTGTCTCGTACAACAACATCTGGCCCCAGATGTTGTGGTACAAAATGTTTCGCATTCGGAGCATACGTCCACCGCTCGGGACGCTCCGACATATAGTCAGTCCGTAGAGACTGTCAATAAGGCTTCCTCATTCTCATGGTAGCGCACACGACCGCTCTTGGCTACGTGACCTCGGATATCCAGTCAGCTTCGCCAGTCAGAGAATCATCGGCGACCAGGTCACACCATCCAGTAGCCAGGGACACGAGGCCTGCAGACTCCGGACGTTCGCATAGGAAAGTGTGCGGGAGTCAACGTACACGGAGCTTCCGGTGGCAATGCATCGTAAGACCGCTACTGCACAGGCCTCGGGGACGGATGTGCTATCCTAATAGTACAGCTTATCGCAGCATCCCAGCAACAACAATGTTTTATCCGACGATGCTGGGTTGGGACGCTCCGCGGAAGCAGGTACGGACGTCCGAAAATTTCATCCGGTCCGACGGGATACCGAAAGGGATTCGGAGGATTTCGAGCTTTCCCTTTCGGAACAACATAGGCTGTTGTGTATGTCATCTGACTTAATCTTCTACAGGTTCTTTCGTCGGACCAGAATGCTGCGATGCCGGATAAGAAACTGATAGCGTCGGTGGACTTAAAAATTTTTTGGTTCGGTTCAGGGACATCGTCCCTCAGTTCCGACATAGTCCAATAATGTCACACAAACTTTCGAATTATTGAACGATGCTATATATTTATTATTATATGCTTGCTATTACCAAGCATTTCTGGTTTCTTGTTCGCAAAGTTACGGAGATGTCTTTCAAAAGTGTGCCTCTGTCGTCATAGTTAATGAAGAGCTAGCGGCAATAAGTGCTCATGGAATATGTCTATCGCCTAAGAGGTCCCTTGTAAGATCGACGGAGTGACATTTGCTAGCTCACCCGGTGTAGCGTACATTCATCGAATGGTTCGGCTGCCGGGTTTGTCCGTTGCGATCTAGGTAGGAGATTTGGGTGATGCGAGCACTATAATTACTTTAGTACTCACCCAGTGACGGCGGATTGAGGACAGATCGGAGGAAGCCTGTTAGTCCGGTTCCTGGCTTGTCCAGGTCCGTCCGGGCTGTGAGCGAGAGAGGTCCCTCTCTCGTCCAACAACATAGGGGACCGCATGTTGTGGTTCAGATTTTTTGCATTCGGAGCATATGTCCGTCGCTCGGGACGCTCCGTTATATTGACAGTCCGAGAGACTGTCGATAATGCTTCCTCATCCTCACAGCAGTGCACACGACCGCACATTGGCTACGTGACCTCGAGTATCCGATCAGTTTCGTCATTCAGTGATTCCATGGCGAACAGGTCACGCCATCCGGTAGCCAAGGGACACGAGGCCTATACACTCCGTTTGCTCGCATATTAGTAGTATGCACGGGGTAACGATTACGGAGCTTCCAGCGGCAATGCATCGTAGGACCGCTTCTCCACAGGCCTCTGTGACAGACGTGCTATCCGAGTTAGCACAGTTTTTTCGCAGCTTCCCAGCAGTTGACAGTTTCTTGGTCGAATCAGGAATTATCCGACGGCGCTGGGTCGGTGTGGTCCGTGGTTGCATCAGGTACGGACGACCGAACGCTTTATAGGGTCCGACAGGATGGCGAAAGGGATTCGAAAGATTTTGAGTTTTCCCTTTTGTAGCATCGGAAGCTGCCATACATATCTTCCGGCATTATCTTCCAGTGATTGTTATTTCGGACTACATTGCTGCGATGTTGGATAAGAGATTTATAGCGTCAGTGGACACGGAAATTTGGATCGGTTCAGGGACATTGTCCCTGACATACCGACACAGTCCAATAATGTCATTAGAACATGTGTATTATTTATCGACGCTATATATATATATAAGCCTGCTACCAAGCATGATAGTTTAGTTTCTTGTCCGCAATGCTCATTTCTGCCTTTTATCATTTATATGAATAATTTATTTTGGCAGATCAGGGCATACCGAGAGTTCTTATGCATCTAGACGGCGTGGTTAAAGACTGGAAATAATCTTTTTCGCCGTCTATGTCGTTTCCAACCACAATGTTGGAAACGACAATGATGTCTAATAGACTTAACTTAGACGCTTTATCATACGTAATCCACCTTACTGAGGCGTTATCATTACGTCTTCAAGAGAAAGAATTCTGGGATATGATCATCAATGTGATTTCTTTTGAGGGCAGTAGTTTGTTCACGTATAACTCTGCCCTTCAGTGGCTGCTTGGAGTTGGTTAGACATGACGCAGCCCTAGCTACATCCACGCGCGTGGATAGTAAGGTGAAGAACTCTCTCAGAGTCGCTTCGTTCTCGGAGAAGCTTCTCTTCGACGGCAACTTTTCAGCAATCCATGAATTGCTAGATTTACACGTTCTCGTGTCTATCTAGCGTAGCAAGAGATTCAGACTGGGGCAAACATTCGGTGGTTGACTCAGAGAGTGCCACTGCAGATGCCGGATCCGAGTTTTATAATTATGACGGTTGCCAGTCAAACAGGTTGGGATATAATATTGATCCCAATGGATTCGAAGGGTCTTTGGGTTCCGCAGTCTCTAAGCAAGTACTTATCTTCCACGGAATAATGTTTTTTTAGGCTTGCTTTATGTCATTGGATGAACATTATTCAGAAACGCATGTCCAAATCCTGTCCATTTATTCGACAGTGGTGGCGTATCTCCGGAACCAGGGAGGCACTCATTCGTTTCCGTTATTCAATTTAATGGAAAGAATCCTTCTGTTTGTTATAGTACACCAAGTTCTGCTTCGGTCCGTCATATTCCGGGTCGTCTGATTGTATTACCGGACTCCCGTTCACTTAGGGGTCGCTTGTTGCTGTCAGAATGGACTCTCAACAAACAAGTATTCAATCAGATTTGCTATCAATGGGATCGCCCAATGATAATTTATTTACGACACTACTTCCTAATCAATTGCAGACGTATGTGTTTGCTTGTCCAGATCTCTGAGCTTATGTTGTTAACGCTCTATTGATCTAATAGGACGGAATGATAGGATATGCGTATCCTCCGGCGCTGTTGTTTCAGCAAGTATTGCTAAGATAAACAACCACTATACATTTCTGTTGATAGCATCTCTGTCTTCACAGAAACCGTGGGTAAATTTACTCTGAGGTCCACTGTGGGACTTAACGCGAAATCTTCTTCCATGAGAGGATCTTTTTTCGCTGGGTAAAATCGTGTCATCTTTATCACAACCCGCAAGGTCTCAACCTTCTCGTATTCCGTTGTGTGGTCCTTATTGCATTGTTAGTATTGTACTTGACGAGCTTTGGACGCGATTTCTTACTATAGGAGAACCTCTTCTTCGCTATACTATGCAGCTAAAGTGGAGGCTCTTCCGTCGTTGGTGTAGGGATCACTATGTTGATATTGTTGATTCCTCCATACTAGTCATTGCAACTTTTTAGTATACTTGTTTGACAAGATCTACTGCAGCCTGTTATTATTAAGGTTATAGGTTTATGTTACCTCATACCTATGCACTTTATGATAGTTTACAATTGAGTCTTATGTCTCTTTATCTAAGTCAGTTAGTAACTTTTCGATAAATAGACTTAGAATCATTAGATTAAATTCCTATACGGAATTTATCTTCGGTTCTTATTTAGCTAAGTAATCATTTGAGCCTCTGGAAACAGTAGTTTTCAAATTCTGACCTTTTAGACAGTAATTCTGTTGGCTTCTCTTTTACTGAAGTGTCAGTGAGTTTCATGCACTATCGGTGGATGATTTTCACTTTCGTAGTTTCGGAATCGCTACTTCCTTTACTATTTAGGTTGGATTTTCTCATAAGAGTCAGGCTCCTAATTAATATCCGGAACCTATTGTTATTAAGATCCTTCCGTCTTCGTACAGGCATAGGCCTTTACTCTGTCCGGTTAGAGTTTATGTATTTATAAATAGATATCTGTTTATTACTACGGGCGTAAGCTTCTTCTGTCTTTGATGCCTAATAGAAGGACGTTACGCTCCATTCTATTGCTAATGGATTCAATTAACTATCGATACTGCTTATGGTATATCATTGACTCAGCAGTTGTGTTTGAGATTTCGGCTCATGAAGTAAGAGTTCTTCTACATCTTGGGCTTACATTAATAGTGTCGCTATTATAGATTTTTGAAGGCTGCTCATTGCGCTCAGCCATCCACATTCATGAATTTTTATCTCAGAAATATCGAGTCCATTTCTGGAGGCCTCTATTGTTAGGTCTATTATCTACTGCTCAGAATGTCATTTACTTAACAGTTGCTACTATAGCTAGGTAGGCTGTCTGTTTCGGCAGTGACTCCGTTCTGCTGCCCTCTTCGCTCTGGGCTATTTGACCCAGGGCAAGAAAAAGGGGGGGGGGGGAGGGTGTTCCCTTGGGTCACCTGTTTTACTATGAAAACAAGGAGATACCTCCTCCGGAGTTAGTAATTCTGAGCTGTTATTGGGATATTTGTTTAGTGAGAAGTTTATGTTTTAAAAATTCATTTAGGTCTTAGTTTTTAAAGTATAGCTTTTGAATATAGCACGTGTCAACGGACATTATTTTACAATCCTCAAACACTTTTAAGGAGTATTAAGAGTCTCTATTCTCTAGACTTACTTTATTTATTGGCTTACTTTAAAAATTATTAGTATAAGGATTATACTAGATATTAATAGAGTACATGGATGTATGATGCTCAATTTTGGAAGGTGTTGTATCTTTCTAATGTATCATAAATAAGAAAGATACATGTAAGGCCTAATACTTCTTTTTCCCTAGAGGGGATGACTTTATTTTATATAATTGAGCGTATTCCATCTTGCTCTATGTCCTTGGCCCTCCAGCCTTTTTACTATTCAGCTATGTCTGGGTCATTGGTACAGTATAAAAATGTTAAAAAATTTATAGTAATTTATATATTTTTTTTACTTACCAATGACCCAGACGGGGATGGCCCTCCCAGGAGTTGGGAACTCTTACCTCCCCGCTGAGTACATAGCGCTTACCAGGCACTGGTTATTAGAATGATTAATGGCGCCAATTTCGGAACGTTCTTGACACTGCGCATGCGCAGTAGAGGTGAAGTGTGGAGGGCCATTCAGGACATGTTTTCTTTGGTTTTAGATGCAAATTTTGGGGATTGGGGGGCAAAATTTGTGTTTGGCCCTATATTTTAAGAGTTAGCACCAGCTATGTCTGGGTCATTGGTAAGTATAAAAAATATATAAATTACTATAAATTTTTTAACTTTTTGACATTTTTTTTATGTTTTGTTTAGTTAGTTCATTTACATTTTTTTTTGAGTTTCCAGTGCCAAATGTCCAATTTCCCCAAACTCCATGAATTTTAAAATATTTCATGAAAAGAATTCGATTTTAGAAAAACTAGTTTTGTGTTTCAGCTGCTCCTGAAACTTACAAGAAGTATTTGATTTTTGTGAAAGACAATCCTTCACCTAAAACATTCACAGCAAATAGCAAATAAAAAATTCCTGAAAAAGTAAACTTTCAAGCTAAAACTTCAGAAGCAACTGAGCATACTGGAGGATCATAGTTTTGAAACAGAATCACTCAAAATTGAAGCTGATTTTTTTTCGTTAGAGCTGGGAACAGTAACATTCTTTGGACTAATCATTGCCATTGAAACGGGCATTATCAGTGTGTTTGCTTGAAACCTAACAATGGTAAAACTCTTTATTTAACTCTTAGAAGCCAGAGAATCAGAATGAATTTATTAGTCCTCTACCAGCAACGCCAAAGGGGAGGGACTATAGGTTTGCACTCTGTCCATCCGTCAGTCTGTCAGTCGCACTTTAGTTTTCTGAACTTTTTGGGGGAAATGCTTCAACTGAATGATTTTATTTTTGGTAACCTACTTTTGAACGATGACTTACAGATCAAGTTTGAGTTTCATGCTGATTGCATTATTCTTGTGTGAGTTATGGCCCTTGGAAATATGGAAAAGTGCCAAAATATCAATTTTCTGGACTTTTTTTGGAAACGCTTCAACAGAATGATTTTATTTTTGGTAACCCACTATAGAATGATGACTTACAGATCAAGTTTGAGTTTCATGCTGTTCGCATTATTCTTGTGTAAGTTGTGGCCCTTGGAAATATGGAAAAGCACCAAATATCAGTTTTCCGGACTTTTTTTGGAAACACTTTGACGGAATGATTTCATTTTTGGTAACCTACTATAGAATGATGTCTTACAGATCAAGTTTCATTTGCACTCTGACCATCCATCAGTCTGTCAGTCACACTTTAGTTTTCCGGACTTTTTTTGGAAATGCTTCAACCGAATGATTTCATTTTTGGTAACCTACTATAGAACGGTGACTTACAGATCATGTTTGAGTTTCATGCTGATTGCATTATTCTTGTGTGAGTTGTGGCTCTTGGAAATATGGAAAAGCTCCAAAATATCAGTTCTCCTGACTTCTTTTGGAAATGGTTCCACTTAATAATTTGATTTTTGGTATTTGATTTTAGAATGATGAGATATAGATAATGTTTAAGATTCATGCTGCTCACATCTAGGTTATAACATTTGTATAATTATTAATGCTCATTAGTCTGGTAGGGGACATTGTATTTCCTCAGCGATATGTGAGCTCTTGTTGAACATGACATACCGCGAAAAACTTACAGTAAAGCAGGTGCTTCTAGTCAAGTGAATTTTCACAACCGCAAAACAAATGTTGTTCTCGCTCCACTAGTGAGTATAACAAGACGTGATCTGTGTCAGCGAAAACAGCGATCAGCTGATTGTGTAAACAGATTTTTGGCGTGGTATGGGCATCGGTTTGGATCATTTCAGTTGAAGCTTCAAATGAAAGGGGGTATAATAAAAAGAAAATCTTATGTTTTCTTGTGAATACCGGGATTAATCTCAGTCGTGAGTGAGAGAATTTGTATTTTCAATCGCAGCAAACTGCTTGTGAAAATACGAATTCTCTCACTCACTCATGAAATAAATCCCAGTATCCACAAGAAAACATTAGATATCCTCTATATAGCAGGGGTTTGAACAAAGGCTGATTGGTGTACATGGTTTTGTATAGTTTTGCTAGGTGGTTGGTGCCAAAGGAAACTCTCTTGTGGATTAATAAAATGGTAAATCTGAGTTGAAAACAAAACTTCAGGTAAAGAACCATATTTTACATTGATTTTAGAATATTTCATTTTTGCCACAGAAGACATTTATGTTTCTTTTTTCCAGAAATAAACCCAACAGGTTTCAATATGCAGGAACAAAGGATAAACGGGGCAAAACTACACAAGAAGTAACAGTTTACAGGTACATATTTTAACACAACTGAAATGTTCTTAGATAGATGTTGCAATTGCAAACAATATTCAGTTTTACCAATCCAATTTGACGTCAAAATCATATCACTTCATAACCTTATGGCAGAAACACTTCTATTCATATTAAGAATTTTTGTACAATACACATTTCAAGGAATTATGATATATGTTTCATTATCTTTTCGCAATCCAAAACTGAATCTTCTAACATCTTTGTCAGACTACAAGCGCACTTTACAATCAGATGAGACAAGATTTCCTACTTTCAAATTAAATAATATGTGCTTCTCATGTTCTGTGAAGAGTTAAATGAATAAATTCTTTTCACAAATTACCATAAAATGGTTTGGCTTTCAGGTTGTCAGGAATGTGTGATGTATAATTCATTTGTTAATAAATTTCCAACACCTGTTCACAGTCTCTATGTTTTTGAATCACAATCTCGCACTGTTACAATAGTTTGTTTTCCAGATATTTGTGCAGTACAGATATCTGTTATAATATATTATCCAAGTTGGCCTCCTTTTATATTACATTGTGTATATATATTTGTAATCTCAGAAAATGGATACACCTGTGGATTAATATATGAAATTCTTGTGTGTGCAGTCCATCAAAGAACCGACATTGATAAAACTTCTCCAACAGTCCATCAGTGAACCGACATTGATAAAACTTCTACATAATTACCAGCAATCAGGCATATCCATACTTCTCAAATCTCTTGTTGTATTAATTTTTTTTACCTGCGTCGCCAGCGGCAGAGCAGGTCTAGTAACTGCTGGACTCCGTCCGTCAGTCCATCCGTCAGTCAGTCCGTCCATCAGTCCGTCCAAAACACTTCTTCCGTCAAAGTTTTCTTGGCTGCTATGAAAGGGAATGATTTCATATATGGTCTGCTGCTTCATAATGATGAGTTGCATCGTGTATCTAATTTTCAGATCTGCCGTGCAGCCACTTCCTGTTTGCTGATACTTTGAAGTCTGTTCATCTCTGTAATCAATTGCATGCAGCGACGCAGGTCCAGACCCGGTATTGGTCTTGGCTTGTTTACTGAATTTTTTACTTTTCAACTTATATTTATAATTGATTTTTATATGAAATTCTTCTGTGCTCATCAACTCTCCAATGTTTGTGAACTAAATTATTTACATGATCGCCAAGCCAGAAAATAAGCAGACTATCATCTGCAAAATGAGGTCCTCAGAGGGTGAAGTTAGTGATGCTACCCTGCACAGCAGGGTAGCATCACTTAATTTACCCACCACGAACCTGAATCAGAGTCTCAAAACTAAACAGAAAGAGGTACCGAGAGGATAAATTGGCAAACTGTATGGGATAGCATCATCAAATCACCCTCTGGGGATCTCATTCTGCAAATGTGAGACTTTTTATACGGCCGCTCATATGAGCGGGCCTTATTATGGTATGGCAATGTCCATCCATCCATCCATCTATCCGTCCATCCATCCATCTTTTAGCTTTTGTTTATCCACGTGATAACTAGAAAACAATACATCCAAAAGATATTATTTTTTATGGTTGATTAGTCATGACTAGAGGATGATTCCTTTCAATAACCAGCATTCTGGCATATCCAATATGGCCAACATGGCAGCCATCTTTGATTTTCAGGGACTTTTGATTGTCCACATGATAACTTGGAAACTATAGATCCAACAGATGCTGCTTTTTATGGTTGATTAATCATGACTAGAGGATGGTTCCTTTCGATAACCAGCATTCTGGCATATCCAAGATGGCTGCCATGGTAGCCATCTTGGATTTTTAGGGACTTTTGATTGTCCATTTGTTAATCCAACAGATACTGTTTTTTTATGGTTGATTAGTCATGATTAGAGGATGGTTCCTTTCAATAACCGGCATCACTGTCCGTCCATCCATCCATTTGTCTGTCTGTCTATCTGTCTGTCCATCCATCCGTTAACTTTTGTTTGCCCACTTGATAACTTGAAAACAATACATCCAACAGATACTGTCTTTTATGGTTGATTAGTCATGACTAGAGGATTGTTTCGTTTCAATAACCAGCATCAATATCTGTCTGTACGTCCGTCCGTCCGTCCATCCATCTGTCCATCCGTCTCTCCATTGACTTTTATTTGTCCATGCTATAACTTGAAAACAATACATCCAACATGTACTGTTTTTTATGGTTGATTAGTCATGACTAGAGGATGGTTCCTTTCGATAACTAGCATTCTGGCATGTCCAATATGGCTGCTATGGCAACCATCTGGGAATTTTGGTGACTTCTGATTCTCCACCTAATAACTTGAAAACAATATATTCATCTTTAATGGATCGTAAGCCAGGAAAGTACAATTATTTTTGAAGGAATTTTTGACTTTTTGTTCAACTAAAAATTTCTTCACAAGCGCAGTTTCTTCATAGGCGGCCGTATATTGATCCACTGCCTGGTGGTGCACTTGTTATTTTCAGGCCTGATGATCGCTAGTCAAATCCCTTCTATTCTTCTGTATGAAATTATAAATTCATGAATTGCTGATGGTACCTTATGCACTTGAGGGATGAAATGCTTATACAGGTACTTACCAGTGTAGGGAGTGCTCACTGATATTCATCGGTCCAATCTTCTGTCCAATCTTCTGTCCATCAGTCTGTCTGATCAAAGTTTGTTTGTTCATTATAAACAAAAGTAGCAGATTTAACTTAATTTTGGTCTATTGCTATATATTAACGATATCTTTGACAAATTCAAAAGCCATTATTTGATGAAAGTTAAGGGAGTTATTGCCCTTCATTGTATTTTGCCCCAAATTTCATTGTTTCTGCAATAACTTGAACAGTAGACCTCATATTTCATTAAAATTTTATAGACTGCTTTCTACTAACATTGTTTTGTCCAAGTTTAAAAACCACAGTGACTTTTCAAAGCCTTTTCTTTGTTGAATTTCACAGAAAATTTATTTGTTTATACAATAAATTGAACAGTAAATGTCATATTTTTTTAAAAATTGGTTTTGTACTTTTCCTTAATAATGTTTTAAACAAGTTAAAAAATCATGATGCCTTGTTGGAAACTGAAGGAGCTTTTGCCCTTTGTTGGTTCTGTTTTACTTGCATTTTGTTGTTTATATGATTACTTGAAAAGAACATATCAGATATCAATAAATTTTGATATGCTTCTTTACAATAACTTTGGCTTTGAATGGATCAGATTTCACCTTGAATTGACTTAGAAATCAGCCAATCAGAACAACGAATCAATTTGTTTATATGAGAAGCTTTGGTTCAGAAAATTTTTTAAACATTTTTGCTGCACTTCGACAGTCTACCTCCTGTAGCACTGTAGTTGCTTCAAAGCAAGTCTTGGCTTCCTAAATAGGCAGCCAGAATTTGCCTAGAAACAGTTGTTAATGTTCTTAGAATTGCCAAGGTTCATAGAACGTAACTTTCAAGTTTACCCATAGACTGCATGTGGGGGCACCTGTTCTACTGTAGTAAAAAGTGTTGAAAGTTGGAATTAGGCTTTTATGGGTTAGCTGTATATTTGGAACAGTAAACTTAGAATAATTAGAAGTTTACTTTTTAAATCATAACCAGACATGTTAACCTCCAGAATAATTTTTCAGGGAACCTGAGGGTGATTTTCAGGGAAATGGGATGGATTTCAGGGAAAAGTTCGCACAGGGACAAAATAGAAGAAAAAACTTGCGCATTTTAAGTTCATGGACCATCATTAACACCAGGTTATATCCAGAACTAGTTGTCAAATATGCTGATGCATTTATGCTATGTTAAAAAATCATAAAATTACTGTTGATTTGACCCCCTCTCCCAGGATCCTCTTCTTCATGAGCTCCCCCCACCCCACCACCACCCACCCACACTGTCCCACAGAGCACCTCCACCTGTGGTTTGCTCTTATCAAAGTCTACTTAGCTAATAATTTCCCAAGTCTGGAAATGTTAACAGGAAAAGATATCCTAATGTTCAGTTACTTCAAGAACATTTGGACTTAGAAAGTATCTTTATCAAACTTCATGCATGTGGGACGTTTGTGCCCTACACAAAACTTTTGTTTTCATCATTGAAGCATTTTTAGCTCACCGAAGGGAGCTCAACTTATCACTTGTCGTCCATCGTCGTTCGTCGTAGTGAACATTTTTCAAACGACTTCTCCTGTGAAACCACTGGTTCGATTTTCACGAAACTTCATGTGGATGTTCATTACTGTATGGCAATTCATGTTTGTTCAAAAGAAATGGCCACGTCCCTTGGGGGCTCTGTATGGGGCATAACTCTGATAGCACCATATGAATTATAGAAAAATTATTTAAAAATCTTCTTCTCCAGAACCAGTGGACAGAATCTTTCGATACTTGGTATGCAGCATCTTGGTATGGGTCTGATTCAAGTTTGTTAAAATCGCCACCCCCCCCCCCCTCCCCTCCCCCCTCACTATAGAAGTCCAAATTCGAACTTAGTGCATTTCAGGCAAATTTCTTAACAAATCTTCTTCTCCAGATCCAGCAGGCAGAATCTTTTGATATTTGGTATGCAACATTGTGAGGTGGATCTGATTCAAGTTTGTTCAAATCGGCCCCCTGGATTCACATTTGGGCTCAGTATAGAAGCCCGAATTTGAACTTGGTGCATTTCAGGAAAATTTCTTAAAAAATCTTCTTCTCCAGATCCAGCAGGCAGAATCTTTTGATATTTGGTATGCAACATTGTGGGGTGGATCTGATTCAAGTTTGTTCAAATCAGCCCCCTGGATTCATATTTGGGCTCACTATAGAAGCCCGAATTCGAACTTAGTGCATTTCAGGCAAATTTCTTAAAAAATCTTCTTCTCAAGATCCAGCAGGCAGAATCTTTTGATATTTGGTATGAAACATTGTGGGGTGGATCTGATTCAAGTTTGTTCGAATCGGCCCCCTGGATTCATATTTGGGCTCACTATAAAAGCTCGAATACGAACTTAGTGCATTTCAGGCAAATTTCTTAAAAAATCTTCTTCTCCAGATCCAGCAGGCAGAATCTTTTGATATTTGGTATGCAACATTGTGGGGTGGATCTGATTCAAGTTTGTTCAAATCGGCCCCCTGGGTTCATATTTGGGCTCAGTATAGGAGCCCAATTTGAACTTAGTGCGTTTCAGGCAAATGTCTTTAAAAATCTTCTTCTTAAGATCCAGCAGGCAGAATCTTTTGATATTTGGCATGCAGCATGCTTAGGGGGTGAGATTCAAGTTTGTTCAAGCCAAGTCCCTGTGTTTATATTTGGGCTCACTGGGATAGCCCGAATTATAACTTAGATCAAAATGAGGAATTTTCTTTATAAATCTTTTTCTTGAGATCCAGCAGTCGGAATGTTTTGATATTTGGTATGCAGCATCCTTAGGGGGTGAGATTCAAGTTTGTTCAAGCCATGACCCTAGGTCCATATTTGGGCTCACTGTGGGAGCCTGAATGATAACTTAGTTCAAAATGAGGAATTTTCTTTAAAAATTTTCTTCTTCAGATCCAGCAGTCAGAATGTTTTGATATTTGGTATCCTTAGGGGGATGTGATTTAAATTTGTTCAAGCCATGTCCCTAGGTCCATATTTGGGCTCACTGTGGGAGCTTGAATTGTAACTTAGTTCGAAATGAGGAATTTTCTTAAAAAGTCGTCTTCTTCAGATCCAGCAGTCGGAATGTTTTGATATGTGGTGTGTAGCATCCTTAGGTGGGTGAGATTCAAGTTTGTTAAAGCCAAGTCCCTGGGTCCATATTTGGGCTCCCTGTGGGAGCCCGAATTATAACTTAGTCAATATGAGGAATTTTTCTTTAAAAATCTTCTTCTTCAGATTCAGCAGTCGGAATGTTTTGATATTTGGCATGCAGCATCCTTAGGGGGTGAGATTCAAGTTTGTTCAAGGCAAGTCCCTGGGTTCATATTTGGGCTCACTGTGAGAGCCTGAATGATAACGTAGTTCAAAATGAGGAATTTTCTTTAAAAATCTTCTTCTTCAGATTCAGCAGATGAATGCTTTTGATATTTGGTATGCAACATCCTTAGGGGGTAAGATTCGAGTTTGTTCAAGCCATGGCCCTAGTTCCATAAAATTTGTCTCTCATGACTTCATTCCTTTGTAGTGTTGATGAACCATGTCTAACCGAAGGTGACCCCCAAATACTTCTTTGAACCACTATGGCCGGTGAGCGATTAAGGCTCCTTGGGGCCTCTTGTTTTTTAATTCCATTCAAAATTTTCTAGATACAGATGCCCAACAGTTAACAGTTCTGCAGTCAGCACAACAGAATAAATGTACTGTTAGAAAATAAGTCCATTGTGTTTAAATATGCAGTCATAATTTTTTGGCATCCTAAGTGACTTTAACCTACTTTTAAACTGTGCTAAATAGTTGCTGTTTACGTTTTGATTTTGGAAAAGGGATGAGAATTAAAGCTATTCTGTGAAGGAATAAATAAATATATATTATTTAATTCCTTTTCATATATTTTAATATCCCAAAACTGCATTTAAATGAAGGTGGAGTTTTCAATTTTTTGAAAGTAAGTCACCTATTTTCACTTCGACACTCACACATTGATCACGAATCTCCGAAGAAAAAACCCAGAAATAAACATGAACACAGTTAAATATATGTCATAAAATACCCTTTTCTTAAGTAAATTTAACTTAAATCCATATTTTCTGCTTCGTGAGTTTGTACCAGAGTTTGAAATGCATGTGATTTGACTCCGAACGTTTTTCATAAGTTACAACGGGAACGAAATATTTGACTGTTGTTTTCCGGGATTTTTGGACCAAAACAGATTCCCATCCGGGAGGCCGGAAACTACACTGAAATTCCAGGATTTTCCCGGGCATTCCGGGGAAGAGTTAACATGTCTGATCATAACATCAACAAATTGGAATTTTGACCATTTTCATTTATCTGGTTCTTTTTGGAGCTAGATGAACATTTTAACTGACATTTCTACAAAATGTGGATGGGCTGGAGATTTGTACAATGCACACAGATTGATCCTTTGTTGTTGGAAACTTGTGCGTTTAGTTGCTGAATACATCTTACCATCATCAGGTATTCTTATTTACCAAAGTGTTTAAGTTGTAAACAGTTATTTTTGTATTGAAGACACTTTTGTAACCAGTTCTCTGTTATCTCATTATTATCTGATTTATGTCATAATTTTTGTCACAAGAACTTTTCTTGTTCAGAAGGATTCCCAAGGAGAGTTGAACATTTAGAATCATCCTCATTACAAACTGACATATGTCATGAAAAACTGCTCTTTACATCTGCTTTTACGCATCTTTTTATTTTGATTTCATTACATAATGGCATACTTGACGCTAGCATTCAAATGGTGTATGCTTCCAAAGAAAATTGTTAACACAGTCCCTGAAAAGTGTTTAAATTGTGTTTGAATTTGATTCTCTGATATCTGTACGAATCCTGGTGATGCATTTTTATTTTTGAGGAAATCGGCTCTAATATAGTAATATGTGATAACTTGAATCCAGATTGATAAAATGTTACTTCATTACACTTTTTCAGAAGGGGGAGGGTGAGGTTGATTTACTTTTTCGCTTAACTTGACAAAGTCAAGATAAGCTTTTGCCATCATGCATGCGGAAGACTTTGAGTCTAGTCTGTGAGCCTGTTCACATTTTCTTTAGCACAGGCTACACCCCGTAGTTCTTGTTCTATCATCACAAAATTTCATATGCTGGTTTGAGGTCATGTCTTGATGAGAACATCCTTTTTTGGTTGCAATTGGTCAACCATGATGGCTACTCAAGCCTGAAACCTGAAAACCTTTAGCACAGTCTACAGGTTGTATTTGTGAAGGGATTTCATTGTAACTTGGTAGGATGGCTCTGTATGAGGTCTAGATGAGAATGTCCCCATTTGGTCGGGATCAGTCAGCCATAATGGCTAACAGGCCCAAAACCTGAAAACCTTTAGCACAGTCTAGAGGTTGTATTTATGAAGGAATTTTATTGTAACTTCGTGGGATGATTCTGTATAATGTCTAGATGAGAGCATCCTATTTTGGTTGAGTACAGTCAACCATGACGGCCGCCCATTACCTGGATTCCTTTAGGACAGTCTGCAGTTTGCATTTATGAAGGTATTTCATTTCAAATTTGTAGGATGACTCAGCATAATTTCTAGATGAGAACATCCTATTTTTGCCTTGATCGGTCAACCATGATAGCCGCACAGGCATGTGACCAAGATTTGTTTAGCACAGTGTACAGTTTATATTTATGAAGTGATTTCATTGTAACTTGGAAGGATAACTTGGTATGAAGTCTAGATGAGACTGTCCTATTTTGGTCATGATCAGACAGCCTTTACCTCTGCCTGGTCACATGACCTAGATCCCTTCAGCACTGTCTACAGGTTGTTTCTATGAAGGGATGTCATTGTAACTTAGTAGGATAACTTGGTATGATATCTAGATGAGACGCTCGTATTTTGGTCATGATCAGTCAACCATGACCACCAAACCATCACGTTTTTGATTCCTTTAGCAAAGTCTATGAGTTATATTTATGAAGGGATTTCAATGTAACTTGGTAGGATGACTTGTTTTGGAACAATTTTACTGTAAGTTTGGTGACATACATTATCTGTGAGGGCCACATTAACCCAGGCCTCAGTTCTTCAGTACAGTCTACACCTCAAATTATTCTTATTGAAAACATAGCATATAGGGTACCTAAATTAACATATTCTCAGTTATAACAATTCTTGTCTTATTTCATAATCCTTTCATAAACATTGAACATTACCCTTTTTATCAAACACTACACACATCCACATTTAGCCACAGTGTCATTGACACTTTCATTTTCTTATTCACCATCCTTTGCTAATTTTAGGCGATTGTTGATATTCACTGTCCAATTTTTTCTTATTTTCAGAATACCACCAAAAGAATTATGGAAAGCATCAAAAGCACTTAGAAATATAGCTTTAGGTAATTTCTGGTAAGCTGTTCATTATATGGAGCACATGATTCATTTTTCGGGGACATAGAGAACAGTCAAAACCATAAGAAAATACAACAGAACACTATTTGGAAAAATTTCTTTATACCAAGAGGGCTGATGTTCACAGCCCAGTGATATTCACCATAACACCTGAAATATTTTAATTCACCATTCGGAATGAAATGTTTTAGCCCCCTTCTTATTCTAGTAGTAGATGTTTTGGAACAGTGATGTACTGATCACCAGCATCAGCTATCAGGTGATAACGTTCTATCAGCATCGGTTTAACACTTACGTCAAATCATCAGCAATTCCAATGGTAAAAAGAAATGGATAGTCCTGCGCAAGTCGGGTTGATTTAATTATTGCAATAGTTTTTACATATTAATTAAACTTTCCTTGAAATGACCAATGATAAAAATCTCCCTGTTCGGCGAAAGATTAAAAGTGCAATGTGGCTTCTGACAGAAATAAAGCAAATATTGATTTACCAAAATGACCACATTCTTCACTTAAATGCTATACCTATGCATCTGCTGGCCATTATCAATAATTTCTATGTATACGTTTGAATGGAATTTAAAAAAAAAATTGTTGTACACTATACTTGCACCAGTGACATTTTCAAGACAGTAGGCCAAGATTTGGGGTTTTCCATATCAATATTCAAAATTCATCACAATATTCATTAATATTCATGACCTGTCAACACCAAAGGTGAAGCATTGTAAAATGTTCATCAGTTTATCAAATGTGGTTTCCTTTGCTAAACAGGAATTTGCCACTTGCTCCTCATTTATACTGTACGATATATTTATTTCTACTTGTAATTTTGAAAGCTTGAACTCCAAAATCGGTTTCAAATTTATAGTTAAAGTCGGATGGAAATTTAGGGTTAAATTGAATGAAATGTTTGATTTTTACTCAATAAAATTTTTGGGGTCCGCATAATTTTTTAGGGTCAGACTAGTTACCATGGTTTGTTATCAGATTCAAGATTGTTTAAATCATGTGTCTGTGTTCATGTTTGGGCTCTGTAGTGTTAACTAGTCATAGATGCTAAATGTGATATTAAATCCTTCATTAAATTGGTGAATGATTAAGGCCCCTTAGGATTCTTGTGTTATGTTTTCATCCCACATTCTTACCTTTAGTTTCTCATGAAAGCTTCTTCTACAAGGAAAAGTATTTTGGGGCATTCTAAAATGAAATGTTCCAGGGCCTGTGTTACTCCTAAGCTGCTCGTTTCGCATCCTTTTTCCATGCCTTTCCCGATATTCGTCCTCAGCTCCAATGACTTTGATCACACTTTGAACAACAAGCACCTCACAAAAGATAGAGTAAAACCTGTCTTGAGAGACCGCCCCTCGGTGCAGCCAAAAGCGGTCTCTCAAGACAGATGGTCTCTCAAAAGAGGTGAAGAGTTTTTTGGAAGGCAAGCCATCAGTTGAGTAAAACAGTTCATTGACAATGCTGTATATGGGTGAATTGAAACACTAAAACAATGATTTGCATTTATTATTATTTTATTAAATTAATTTGTTTTATTTATCTTTCAGGTTCAAGTATTTTTTATCATTTTATTTATTACATTAATAAACAATAAAATATCATGAAAATGTGTGCATGAGTACACTATGTAAAAACATGAACATATAAATTATAATAAATTACTGTTTTTACGAAAAACTAAACCTGTTTCATCAGCATTGAAAGTGTCTTTCAGATCATATCCTTCTGTCACTGAGGGAAGGCGTTTGATCCAGTCATCAACGGTCACGTTATCAACATCAGCTGACTCTCCGCTTAACACACTCGCCTTAATGTTGTACTTGGACCTAAAGCTCTCCAGCCACCCATTCGATGCGGTGAAATCATCGTGACCGAGTTCCATGGAGCACACAATGGCTTTCTGTTGAATAAGTGTGCCAGTTATTGGGATATTCTTCTTTCTTGCCATGCAAAACCATTGCCAAATTACTTCGTTTAGATCACCATATAATATTCTCCTGGCTACGCTGTATTTTCTTCTTGAGCAGACTCCATTTTCCCACTCCTGTCGTATCTTCTCTTTTTCTCTGATTATGTTTTGGACTTGTGTCTTCCCAACTGATAATTCTAACGCAATCTTTCTAGCACTGTCACCACGCTCAAACTTATCAATGACTCCAACTCTTTTCTCCAAAGTCAAAACCTTTCTTTTTTTGGAAGGGGTGTCCAAATATACCATTTTTCTTTTCTTTGTTGCCGTATCCATCGTACAATTTGTTTCTCAATTTTCTAGAACTGGAAATGCTTGATCGAATTGATTGAGGGTCAGGGCCAACCATTTCATTTATATACATTTTCCAGAGTTTTTATAAATTATACAACAAGCTAATGGCTTTTCATTTCAAGTTTGTTTCGAATTGAAAGAGTCGCTTGTGATATCAGAGGGATGCCGACAGTTTAGCCTACTTGGACAGATGGCAGTGTTTTTACAGACAAGTTATACTTGATTGAACATCCCATATTTTTACTAACAAAAGTGTCCGGTGTCTGTGTACTGGTGTTGTGTTAAAGTGTATTGTGAAAAAAAATCACAGCTTGTTGTTTAAACACTTTCATTTACAAAAATATCTGTCAAAGTTGGACAATTATACAAACTTTTCATTCATTCAACTTTCTGGATTATGCAAGGATTTGTGATGTGGAACTTCACTGCCCTGCATGAATCTCGTGCATAGCAGGAATAAAATTAAGAATAAACACAGGTAAAGACATTTCTAATATTTTTTATTCAACTTTAATTTCAACACACAATTGTTTGGCATTCATATTATTCATAAATCACGATCACTCTTGATCATTCTCCCAATCCCTGGTCGCTCATAGCAGGTGAAAACACACTTCGGGACATGAAAAGGGCGGTCGCTGGTCGTTCAAGACAGGTGGTCGTTCATAGCAGTGGTATTATAGAAGAAATCTCGTCGGTGACTCGGAAAACCGGTCGTTCAAGACAGGTGGTCGCTCAAAACAGTGGTCGTTCAAAACAGGTTTCACTGTATATCTAAGTACTCCTCAAAAGCTGACACATCTTTTAAGTTTAACTGTTTAACCCTTTACCTAACATGAAAAGCAGACGACACTTGCAAACAAAATTCTTGAATAAATAATTTTTTTTTCATTTTATGTCTCAAAAACATAGGTTATGACCCCTCTTTGGAACGAGATCCCATTCCAAAGAGGGAGCATAACCTATGTTTTGGAGACAAAAAATAATGAAAATTAATTGGCGATTTCTGTGAATAGCACTGGCCGGTTTTGGCTGTTACGTTGGGTAACGGGTTAAATAGCAAGACCACAATCATTGGCTCATAATATTCTAACTCATTCTGAGAGTTTCTTATTTTAAGCCAATAATATGTTGTAAAGAGTACTTTCCAACACATCACAGTACTTTATTAATGACTGCATAGATATATACAAATTATTACAGCAGTCATTTGATCTGAGTTGTCATATTACATTGAGTTGATACTACCATATCAGTTAGGGTATTAACCAAAAAATTTTTGTTTCTCAGCCACCTCATAAAAAATTTGCTTCAGCATCATTTTTTTTGACCTGTAAATCTCTTCTATGACACTATTTTGCACTTGTAGCACAAATATGTAACCAGAGCTCTGTCAAACAAGATATATACTACTGAAAGTTTGCTAAGCACCACATATTTGACACATCATTGTGAAATTTTCTTGTTACACATTTGCGATATTTTGGGTGGATATGATTGAGGAATGTATTGAGATGGTCCCCAGTGTTTACATGAGCTCTCTTGACAGGCAGTCTATTCGTGACAGTCATGGAAAGCATGTATCTCTTGATTTTCATGATGTTTTTGTGTACTGTTGACATGTACCTGAGATGTGTAGGGTATTCAGTCTTCATTTCAACACAAACCCTTGTGATTTAATGATTGAATGTGGCGAATGCAAATGTAAGAAGATATTTGTCTGAAGCAGAAATGTGGCAGGCTATAGGGATGGGGGAACAAGGGACTACCCATTGTCAGATTGGTGAAGCCCTTGGTGTGCACCACATGGTGATCACTAGAGCCTGGGCAAGATTTCAGCAGTATGGCACACCAGTCAGACGACATGGAGGTGGCAGAGACAGGGCAACATCTGCAGCTAAAGACCGGTTTTTGATCATTCAGGCCCGAAGGAACTGCTTTGACACAGCAACCAAGCTTCACAGTGACCTTCAGAATGCATCCGGGGTGAATGTTTCGATGCAGACTATCCAGGCAAGGTTGCTCGAAGGTGGTCTCTGATCGAGAAGACCATGTATTCACATTCATCTGTCCCAGAACCACCATCAGACACAATATGAATGGGCCATGGATCTCGTTGGATGGATCAGAGAAGATTGGCGACCTGTCCTTTTTACAGATGAGTCAAGATACTGCCTAGACAACACAAGATAGGCATTCTAGGGTATGGAGAAGACCAGGGGAGCGATTCCATGCAGCAAACATTGCTATGGTGGAGGGTCAATAATTGTCTGGGGCAGCATCAGCTGGGATGGACGTACAGAGCTCTGTTTCCTTGACCGTGGCACATTGACTGCACAGTGGTATATTGATGAGATCCTGTATGCCCACATGAGATTGTATGCAGTTGCAGTGAGTGATAGATTCATTCTGATGGATGATAATGCCCGTCCTCATGTTGCCCATGCTGTCCGGGAGTACCGACAGAGGGAGGGGTTTGAGCATATGAACTGGCCAGCAAGATCCCCGACCTCAATCCAATCGAACATGTCTGGAATGAGTTGCAGCTTGCAATTTTAGTCCATCCAGTCCAACCAATAAGTGTCCGGGAGCTTGGTGCCATGCTGGTCCAAGAATGGAACAACATCCCACAAAGGACCATCTCTAATCTGATTGGGAGCATGAGAAGGCGTTGTCAAGCTGTAATTAACAATAATGGGTCTCATACTCGATATTGAACCCATATCAGTTCGCTCCGTCAACTTTTTGGCAAATTTAAAAAATTTCTTCTTTTACCAATAATATCCATTCTCCATGGTTATCGTATTCAAAAGCTAAAAAATAATGTCAAACACAAACAAAATCTTAATTTCTGTACTTAAATCATTAAAGATATAATTAAAAAAAAAATATATACACTTTTCATTACAATATTTCAACTAAAACGTAAAACAGGTAGTTGGATATACTTGGTGCTTAGCAAACTTTGAGTAGAATAGTTGATTAAATTTTCAATTACATTATGGGATGTTTTCTCCGCTGAAAACATTGGTTTTGCCAAATAATAGTGTAAGTGGTTAAATTTCTGATTCCAACTATTTTCAGAACTGTTTTGTGAATAATTTTTTCGAAAAAAAGCTACCCTCCCTCATCAAAAAATTGAGGGAAAATTGCCTGAGAAACAAGAATTATTTTTATAGGCCTTAGGTAAAGTACATCGAGGTTTGATTTGACTAACCCTTCCATTGTCAACAGGATGAAAAATGACAACCCAGATCAATTGACTGCTGTAATAATTTGTTTATTATATAATTATGGATTTTCAAAACTGAATATGAGCCTGGAAGAGTAAACATAAAAGAAATAATGGCATGTATGTCCAGACTGGTCAGTGCAAAGGCAATCAAGTTTTTATTTACATTTGTAAAATTGTTGCTTCTAAAATCTGCATATGTCAGTAATGTCTTGTATGTCTTTTGAGATGGGGGCTCGGTGGCGTTGCAGTAACCAGTTCTACTCAGATCATTGAAGTTAAGCAACGTCAAGCTTGGTTAGTCCTTGCATGGCTGACCGTCTGAGCGAGCAATTCGGCCTCCCATGTTGTGTCATTGGACAAAGCACTTCACCCTGATTGTCCACATTGGGGCATGATGATGCCATGTACTAGGGCATACTGCATGTCGATGGTATGCATGTCTTCAACCAATCTAACCCTGCCTGTGCGGCAGTGCGGATTTACGATGTTGGGGAACTGGCAGCTGCTTGTCGTTGCTCGGTGGTTCTCTCCGGGTACTCCTGCTTCCTCCACCCATAAAACTGCCACCAACATGATATGACCTTGGCTGTTAATGTGTCGTTAAACCCTAATAAATAGATAATAATGTCTTTTGAGACAGGAATGATATGAGTTTGGAATAGTTGAAACTTGTTTTCTGTTGTCCTAGATTTGATAGGCACACTACAGCAGTATTGAGGGGCTATTTGTGGTTGTCATATAATTAAAATGATGTTTCTAGCAATGAAACTGTTGGAAACATGGTTACTCATTGGTCAGAACATTGGCCTTCAGATTGAAAGGTTACAGCTTTGAACCTGCTGACCTGCATCAGCTATTTATTATACCCCACGCAACGAAGTTGCAGGGGTATAATGTTTTTGACTGGTCCGTCCGTCAGTCAGTCCTACTTGTTTTCCGGACTTTTTTTCTACACGCTTTTTACCAAAATTACTGCCCTTGGACTCTGAAAAATTCATCAAAATTACAGTTTTCCAGACTTTTTTTCTACACGCTTCCAGATATTAAGCTGATTTTTGGTATGTTAGTCTGACATGGTGGCCTACAGATCAAGTTTGCATTTTTGTTCCGCTCCACTGATTTTTACCAAAATTACGGCCCTTGAACTTTGAAAAGTTCATCAAAATTACAGTTTTGCAGACTTTTTTCCTACACGCTTCCAGATATTGAGCTGATTTTTGGTATGTTAGTCTAACATGGTGGCCTACAGAACAATACCATTGAAACTACAGAACACTGTTTTCTGCAGTATTCCTAGAATCTGTGTTTAGTTTTAAAAAATGATTAGAGCTTGAAATATCGGGGCGTGTGGGGTATGTGAGCGTGCTCACTAAGGTTCTATATTTCATTTATTTATTGGACTTTAATGACACTTTTGACAGCCAAGGTGACCTCATGTCGGACAGTTTTACAGTTGGAGGAAGCCAGAGTACCCGGAGAGAACCACCAAGCAATGGTAAGCAACTGTCAGACTCCCCAACCTATTAACTCCACACAATCAGGGTTACCCTTGGTTGAAGACAGGTGCAACATCGACATGCTGTGCGCCTTAGTACACAGTGCCACCGTGCCCCCAAATGGGCAATTGGGATTAAAAGAAGCTATTAATTGAAAATAGAATTTTGTATTCATTTTTTTCGCTAAAAACAAACCCAACAAGGGTTCTTAAGCTGAGTTTGAATAGTACTGGCTGGTTTTGACCATCACATTGGGTAAAGATTTGATATAGATGACATTCACCCTAAGGCTTTACAGTGCATTTAGAAATGAAATGTTTTTTTCAGTTAGAAATGAAATGTTTTTTTATGACCAGAAAGTGTGAATAACCCTGATCAATGCACAGGGTTAGTCACACTTTCTGGTTATAAAACATCGGTAACTGGCATATCACATGCTACATGAAAATATATAATGACTAAGGCTGTAAAAATGCTTTGGGTAAGTTAGTTATGGAAATACTTATACTGGATTGAAGAAATTTTTTAAAGTGAATTCCAAAAAAGAAACCATATTCTATTTTCAATTAATTGTGTGTTTTAAGTGCAAGACTTGCCTAGAAACAACTGCAAAGCCACAGTATGTAGACTATCAAAGAGTAGTAATTTATTTATTGGGGTTTAACGACATTTTCAAAAGCCAGGGCCAACAAGTTTTGGACAGTTTTACTAGTGGAGGAAGCTGGAGTACCTGGAGAGAACCACTGAGCATCAGCGAGCAACTATCAGCATCCCCAATGTACTACCTCCACACAAGCAGGGTTAGCATTGGTTGAAGACAAGTGTCCCATCAACATGGAGTACACCTTAATACACAGCACCACCATTCCCCCATGTGGGCAATCAGGATTAAGTGCCTTGCCCAAGGACACAACGTAGTTACCCCTGGTGAGGATCGAACTGTGGACCTCTTGGTTTAAAGTTCAATGTCATAACCACTGAGCCACTGTGCACTCACCTGCATCAACTCCTTTGTGTCCATGGGTGAGGTACATAATCCCAATTTTCCTAACAAGGAACACAGTGGTGTAGTGTGCGGAGGAATTAATGATACTTTTACCTTTAACCATTCTGTTTGTGCCAGGTTAGTATGTTGGAGAGTCTGACAGTTACTCACCACAGCCTAGTGGTTTTCTCCCAGTGGATGATTGCATCCCTCACCCATAAAACTGTCCCATACAATATGAAGCTGGCTGTTAAAAGTGCTGTGAAACATTAACTGGTAGAGTGCTGGAAGCCCGTATTTGGGCTTTACTCTGACATGCAGTGACCATAATGTAAAGGCCACATGTTCAGTGAATATGCTTCATATTATTATCTTCGAAGTGAAATTATTTAGTCTGTATAGATTTGCCTTGTTACAATTTATGGGAGAGTGCCTTTAGGCACTCTCCCATAAATTGTAACAAGGCAAAGACATGTGAACAAATTTTGATGGTCAAAAATAATTTAGCACTCTACCAGTTAACAAACAAACAAGTGAAACAGTAAAAGATTATGGTTATCTTTCTTAATGCATAGAGGGCCCGATATTTCTACAAAGATTTCACTATTCAATAATGGTGACATAAAATTAAATAACCAAAGCTCAAATTTTTGTATTGGTGAGAATTTTAAAATCCAATTGCTGATAATTAACAGATTTTTAGAGCTCAAACGATTAAAGGATAAAACCTTGGTTAACTGATTAGTCACTTACCCAAATAGGTAGCTGAATAAGTGCTGTATACCCGGGTACAATATTCTCTATTCAAATTTTATTATGTTTTCAATTTTTGTCTCAAAAAACATAGCTTATGACCCCTCCTTGGAAAACATTCATTGAACTCATTCAAATGAGGGGTCATAAGCTATGTATTTTTATACTGTACCAATGACCCAGACATAGCTGGTGCTAACTCTTAAAATATAGGGCCAAACACAAATTTTGCCCCCCAATCCCCAAAATTTGCATCTAAAACCAAAGAAAACATGTCCTGAAAGGCCCTCCACCCTTCACCTCTACTGCGCATGCGCAGTGTCAAGGACGTTCCGAAATTGGCGCCATTAATCATTCTAAGTTTGGCTCTTCATCAGTTAACATCTGACTGATCTTTGTGCTTGTAAATCTCAGTTTAAATGATGCCAGACACATAAATATTAGTGAAATGGTGATTCTAAGGAGGATAGAGAAGGAGGAGAGGAAAAATGTGTGACAGAATATTATCAGGGCTGTAACTTAAAATTTTTTAATGAAATTATGTTAAGTTACCTATTTTCGAGGCAGCAGCCATTTTGTTGTCATTCTGATTATGTAGTTATACTGATTTTTCAGTGTTTTCCTCTCTCCCTGTCCTTTAAGTCCCCCCTTGCTATTCTCCCATGCTTTTGGCATAGTTTTTGTAATTATTATTACTAAATTTTCTTGGGAGTTTTAGCTGAACAACAGAATGAATTCTGTTCTTTTCTCCATGTTTACGTCTTCACCTACGGGTGGTTAGGCGTTGTGTTCTGCATCTACCATCTGATGTTCTGTAGTTTCTTCCCTGGAAGTCTCTGTTTTGCATCAGATAGTGTATTTTTGGTAACTGATTCCGGGCCTGGGTGCCTGGAGTCTTATTTTAGTGTTTTTACATTCATTGTTTACATTTACAACAGCCCTCTGTGTGAGGGGGGGATTTCTGGAAAATAATATCTTGATGTTATTTTAATCATATCTAGATACATTATTATTGTTCGTAAGTGTTGAATAAATTGTTCAAAATTTTTTTAAAATTTTTGTCCACACTTAGGCTTGGGATCCATTGGGGCTCAACGTTACTTTTCAGAAACTTGGGCTATTCTGAAAAAAATATTTTTTCAAAATATTTTGATTTCAATTATTTTTTCTATATTAATGGATCATATTATTATTATGTATTTTGATTGCCAGGGGTTAGTGTGAGTACCAGGACTTGTTTTCTTTTCACATTGAAAGGATATTGATCAATTGTAATAAGAGGAAGTCTTCCTCTGACTTTTATAATCATTCTATATGTGGTCAGTGTACTCGCATTAACTCCTGTTCTGTATCGTATGATTTCGATGACAATATGGGAAGCGTATGTCACGGTATGTTAGGGGGGAATTGGACACTCCGGTCCTTTCCCCGCAGGGTCACTCTACTTTATCAATTTCTATTTCAGACGATCAAGATAGGGTGATGTATCTGTGATGTCTTCCAACAGTGTGCTTCCGTCGTCACAATTAATGAAGGGCTAGCGGAAAAGTGCTCATGTAAATACGCCAATTGCCTAAGAGGACCCTAGTAGGTTCGACGGCCTTTGACGTCCGCTAGCTCGCCCAGTGTAGCGTCCATTCACCGAATGGTTCGGCAGCCGGGTTCCTCCGTTGCGGTCTAGAAGGAATTTTGGGGTGATGCGAGCACTATGAATCAACCAAATGCACACCCAGTGACGGCGGATCAGAGGGAGAACGGAGGAAGCCTTTTAGTCCGGTTCATAGCTCGTTCTGGTCCATCCGGACGGCGAGTGAGAGAGGCCCCTGTCTCGTACAACAACATCTGGCCCCAGATGTTGTGGTACAAAATGTTTCGCATTCGGAGCATACGTCCGTCGCTCGGGACGCTCCGACATATAGTCAGTCCGGAGTAGACTGTCAATAAGGCTTCCTCATTTCTCATGGTAGCGCACACGACCGCTCTTGGCTACGTGACCTCCGATATCCAGTCAGCTTCGCCAGTCAGAGAATCATCGGCGACCAGGTCACACCATCCGGTAGCCAGGGATACGAGGCCTGCAGACTCCGGACGTTCGCATAAGAAGTGTGCGGGAGTCAACGTACACGGAGCTTCTGGCGGCAATGCATCGTAAGACCGCTACTGCACAGGCCTCGGGAACGGACGTGCTTTCCTAAATAGCACAGTTTATCGCAGCATCAACTGAATCTGTCGCATATTTTTTATCCGACGATGCTGGGTCGGGACGCTCCGCGGAAGCGGGTACGGACGTCCGAAAATTTCATCCGGTCCGACGGGATTCCGAAAGGGATTTGGAGGATTTCGAGCTTTCCCTTTCGGAACAACATATGCTGTTGTGTATGTCATCTGACTTGGTCTTCTTCAGCTTCTTCGTCGGACCAGAATACTGCGATGTCGGATAAGAAACTGATAGCGTCGGTGGACTTAGAAATTTTTGGGTCGGTTCAGGGACATCGTCCCTTAGTTCCGACATAGTCCAATAATGTCACACAAACTTTCGAATTATTGAACGACGCTATATATATATTATTATTATATGCTTGCTATAACCAAGCATTTCTGGTTTCTTGTTCGCAAAGTTACGGAGATGTCTTTCAAAATTGTGCCCCTGTCGTCATAGTTAATGAAGAGCTAGCGGCAATAAGTGCTCATGGAATATGTCTATCGCCTAAGAGATCCCTTATAGGATCGACGGAGTGACATTCGCTAGCTCACCCGGTGTAGCGTGCATTCATCGAATGGTTCGGCTGCCGGGTTCGTCCGTTGCGGTCTAGGAAGGAGATTTGGGTGATGCGAGCACTTTAATTACTTTAGTACTCACCCAGTGACGGCACATTGAGGACAAATCGGAGGAAGCCTGTTAGTCCGGTTCCTGGCTTGTCCAGGTCCGTCCGGGCTGTGAGCGAGAGAGGTCCCTCTCTCGTCCAACAACATAGGGGACCGCATGTTGTGGTTCAGATATTTTACATTCGGAGCATACGTCTGTCGGTTGGGACGCTCCGTTATATTGACAGTCCGAGAGACTGTCCATAATGCTTCCTCATCCTCACAGCAGGGCACACGACCGCACATTGGCTATGTGACCTCAAGTATCCGATCAGTTTCGTCATTCAGTGATTCCACGGCGAATAGGTCACGCCATCCGGTAGCCAAGGGACACGAGGCCTATACACTCCGTTCGCTCGCATATTGGTAGTATGCACAGGGTAACGATCATGGAGCTTCCAGCGGCAATGCATTGTAGGACCGCTTCTCCTTAGGCCTCAGTGACGGACGTGCTATCCGAGTTAGCACAGTTGTTTCGCAGCATCCCAGCAATCGACAGTTTCTTGGTCGAATCAGGAATTATCCGACGGCGCTGGGTCGGTGCGGTCCGCGGTTGCATCAGGTACGGACGACCGAACGCTTTACAGGGTCCGACAGGATGGCGAAAGGGATTCGAAAGATTTCGAGTTTTCCCTTTCTTAGTATTGGAAGCTGCCATTTATATCTTCGGGCATTATCTTTCAGTGATTGTTATTTCGGACTACATTGCTGCGATGTTGGATAAGAGACTTATAGCGTCATTGGACTCGGAATTTTGGATCGGTTCAGGGACATTGTCCCTGACTTACCGACGCAGTCCAATAATTTCATTACAACATGTGTTTTATTTTTCAACGCTATATATGCATACAAGCCTGCTACCAAGCATGATAGTTTAGTTTCTTGTCCGCGTTGCTCATTTCTGCCGTTTTATCATTTATACGTATAGTTTATTTTGGCAGAGCAGGGCATACCGAGAGTTCATATGCGTCTAGACGGTGTGGTTAAAGACTGCAAATATTCTTTTTCGCCGTCTATGTCTTTTCCAACCTCAATGTTGGAAACGACAATGATGTCTAGTAGACTTAACTTAGACGCTTTATCATACGTAATCCACCTTACCGAGGCGTTATCATTACGTCTTAAAGAAAAGATTTACGGGATATTATTCTCAATGTGATTTCTTTTGAGGGCAGTAGTTTGTTCACGTATAACTCCGCCCTTCAGTGGCTGATTGGAGTTAGTTAGACGTGACGCAGCCCTAGCTACATCCACGCGCGTGGATAGTAAGGTTAAGAACTCTCTCAGAGTCGCTTCATTCTCGGAGAAGCTTCTCTTCGACGGCAACTTTTCAGCAATCCATGAATTGCTCGATTTACACGTCCTCTTGTCTATCTAGTGTTACAAGAATTTCAGACTGGGGCAAACATTCGGTGGTTGACTCAGAGAGTGCCACTGCAGTTGCCGGACCCGAGTGTTGCAGTTATGACGGTTGCCAGTCAAACAGATTGGGATATAATATTGATCCCAACTGATTCGAAGTGCCAGGGTCTTTGGGTTCCGCAGTCTCTTAGCAACCAATTATCTTCCGCGGAATAATGTTTTTTAGGCTTGCTTTATGTCATTGCATGAACATTATTCAGAAACGCATGCCCAAATCCTGTCCGTAATTCGACAGTAGTGGCGTATCTCCGGAACCAGGGAGGCACTCATTCGTTTCCGTTATTAAATTTAATGGAAAGAATCCGTCTGTTGGTTATAGTACACCAAGTTCTGTTTCAGTCCGTCATATTCCGGGTCGTCTGATTGTTTTACCGGACTCCCGTTCACTTAGGGGTCGCTTGTTGCTGTCAGAATGGACTCTCAACAAACAAGTATTCAATCAGATTTGCTATCTATGGGAGCGCCCAATGATGATTTATTTCGACACAGCTTGCTAATCAATTGCAGACGTATGTGTTGGCTTGTCCGGATCTCTGAGCTAATGTTGTTAACGCTCTATTGATCTATAGGACGGAATGATAGGATACGCGTATCCTCCGGCGCTGTTGTTTCAGCAGGTATTGCTAAGATAAACAACCACAATACATTTCTGTTGATAGCATCTCTATCTTCACAGAGACCATGGGTAATTTACTCTGTTGTCTACTGTGGGACTTAACGCGAAATCTTCCTCAATGAGAGGATCTTTTTTCGCTGGGTAAATCGTGTCATCTTTATCACAACCCGCAAGGTCGCAACCTTCACGTATTACGTTGTGTGGTCCGTATTGCATTGTAAGCATTGTACTGGACGAGCTTTGGACACGATTTCTTACTATAGGAGATCCTCTTCTTCGCTATTCTATGCGGCTAAAGTGGAGGCTCTTCCGTCGTTGGTGTAGGGATCATTATGTTCATATTGTTGATCCCTCCATACTACTCATTGCAACTTTTTAGTATACTTGTTTGACAAGATCTACTGCAGCCTGTTATTATTAAGGTTATAGGTTAATGTTACCTCATATCTATGCACTCTAGGATAGTTTACAATTGAGTCTTATGTCTCTTTATCTAAGTCAGTTAGTAACTTTTTGATAAATAGACTTAGAATCTTTAGATTAAATTCCTATATGGAATTTAACTTCGGTTCTTATTTAGCTAAGTAATCATTTGAGCCTCTGGAAACAGTAGTTTTCAAATTCTGACCTTTTAGACAGTAATTCTGTTGGCTTCTCTTTTACTGAAGAGTCAGTGAGTTTCATGCATTATCGATGGATGATTTTCACTTTCGTAGTTTCGGAATCACTACTTCCTTTACTATTTAGGTTGGATTTTTGCATAAGAGTTAGGCTCCTAATATCCGGAACCTATTGTTATTAAGGTCCTTCCGTCTTCGTACGGGCATAGGCCTTTACTCTCTCCGGTTAGAGTTTATGTATTTATAAACAGATATCTGTTTATTACTACGGGCGTAAGCTTCTTCTGTCTTTGATGCCTAATAGAAGGACGTTACGCTCCATTCTATTGCTAATGGATTCTATTAACTATCGGTACTGCTTATGGTATATCATTGACTCAGCAGTTGTGCTTAAGATTTCGGCTCATGAAGTAAGAGCTCTTCTACATCTTGGGCTTACATTACTAGTGTCGCTATTATAGATTTTTGAAGGCTGCTCATTGCGCTCAGCCATCCACATTCCTGAATTTTTATCTCAGAAATATCGAGTCCATTTCTGGAGGCCTCTATTGTTAGGTCTATTATCTACTGCTCAGAATGTCATTCACTTAACAGTTGCTACTATAGCTAGGTAGGCTGTCTGTTTCGGCAGTGACTCCGTTCTGCTGCCCTCTTCGCTCTGGGCTATTTGACCCAGGGCAAGAAAAAGGGGGGGGGGGGGGGGAGGGTGTTCCCTTGGGTCACCTGTTTTACTATGAAAACAAGGGAATACCTCCTCCGGAGTAGTAATTCTGAGCTGTTATTGGGGATGGTTGTTTAGTGAGAAGTTTATGTTTTAAAAATTCATTCAAGTCTTAGTTTTTAAAGTATAGCTTTTGAATATTGCATATGTCAACAGACATGATTATGCAATCCTCAGACACTTTTTAGGAGTATAAGAGTCTCTATTCTCTAGACTTACTTTATTTATTGGCTTACTTTAAAAATTATTAGTATAAGGATTATGTTGGATATTAATAGAGTACAGGGATGTATGAAGCTCAATTTTGGAAGGTGTTGTATCTTTCTAATTTATCATAAATAAGAAAGATACATGTAAGGCCTATTACTTCTTTTTCCCTACAGGGGATGACTTTATTTTATATTATTGAGCGTATTCCTTTCTGCTCTATGTCCTTGGCCCTCCAACCTTTTTACTATTCAGCTATGTCTGGGTCATTGGTACAGTATAAAAATGTTAAAAAATTTATAGTATTTTCTATATGTTTTATACTTACCAATGACCCAGACGGGGATGGCCCTCCCAGGAGTTGGGAACTCTTGCCTCCCCGCTGAGTACATAGCGCTTACCAGGCACTGGTTATTAGAATGATTAATGGCGCCAATTTCGGAACGTCCTTGACACTGCACATGCGCAGTAGAGGTGAAGGGTGGAGGGCCTTTCAGGACATGTTTTCTTTGGTTTTAGATGCAAATTTTGGGGATTGGGGGGCAAAATTTGTGTTTGGCCCTATATTTTAAGAGTTAGCACCAGCTATGTCTGGGTCATTGGTAAGTATAAAAAATATAGAAATTACTATAAATTTTTTAACTTTTTAGACAAAAAGTGGAAAATTTTTAGTAATTCAAGAATTTAATTTGCAAGTATCGTCTTCAACACACATTGGGTAAAGTGTTAAGAATGACCATTTCCAGCTACTGATACAGTATAATGATCATGCAAGTGAACAAGTATGTTAGCATGTAACTTGCATGCTTTACTCTGTCTCATATAATTGATGTTAGTCAGTGTGAAGATGTTTGCTTGGTTTGGAGCAAGTTTGTTCCTTTGTTAACCCATACAATACAGTAGTTCAAAAGTAACAGTTAATTGATCAATTACTTTTTGGATCGATCAAGATGTTGATCTTTGATTAATCGATTAACCAGTTAAACTTTTCAACTCTATATCTTTTACCATCTAAATCCTTTGGATTCCTATGTGGGACCAAAGTAAATTTTAGAAGTGATGTTGTTGCTAACCTTTGAAAACTTCCCTTTTCAGCTATGTGAAGAAGCCTTTGAAGTTAGCGCATTTGAAAGGCAATCGATTTACTATCATAATAAGGTCAGTATAAGCCCCTCCAAATTTCTCTGTAAAATTAGCCCCCACCCTCCCCCCCACCCCCCAAGAAGAGGTATATTTCCCATCATATGCCAGAAAAAAGATACGTAGGTGATTTTTTTTCCACTTTGCAGCACAAATTTTATTTTCAGAGAAGGTTGTATGTTCTCATTCAACAAAAAAAATGCTGTATATTTCTATGGGAAGCAAATATTAACATAATGAAATTGTTATTAAGGCATACGATTATGGTAAAACCAATATATGCAATTATTGAAAACCTTTTATTGAGACTTAAATAAAAACTTTAGGGTTGGGCTCTAAAAAAGGGGTAGGGTGATGAAAGACACACCATTTTTTGGTCTAATTCAAACAGGGTTCATACAGGTTATGGAAAGTCTTGGAAAACAGTAAATTGGTTTTCCAGGCCCTGGAAAATTTGGGTGGGTTTTAAAAAAGTTATGAAAAACGAACAAATTTAGATACGTGTAACATGGGTATTTCTCCTGTCTAATGTGACCATTCAAAAAATATTTGTACTCCTAATTTTTAGGGTTCACTAAGAATCGCTGCTGTAGTCATTGGTATTTCAGGCTTTTTGACCCTTAAGGTAGTTTGTATACATTTTTGCCGAGGTTAGATGATGTACATCTCTGGCCTTGTAGTTGTTTGTAGGCAAGTCTTGGCTACCTATATAGGCAGCCAAGACTTGCCTAATAACAACTGCCAAGATACTTCAAATGATATTGAAACCACTGTCCTAAAACTTCTTTCAGGTAAGCACATAAGGCCACCTGGGCCTCATCCTGTGATGCATTATATTCCTTAACCCTTTACTTAATGTAACTGTCAGAAACAGCATATGCTTTTTTTAGAAAAATATTCATTCTAATTTTATTATTCTTTTTAATTTTTGCCCAGAAAAACACAGCTTATGACCCTTCATTGGAATGAGCTCATTGGGTTCATTCCATGAGGTTATGTTTTTGAGACAAAAATTCAGAATTTTTGTTATTCAAGAAATGTTTTTAGCTCACTGACTGCAAGTCAGTGGGAGCTATTGCCATCACTTGGCATTCTTTAACTTTTCAAACTTGTCTTCAAATGAATCAGCTGACATCTTCGGGCTGTAGTTAATGTCCCAAAAGCCTAAAAATCTTTAAAAATCTTGAACCAGAGAGACTGCCTTGATATTTGGTTTGGAACATCCTTTGGTGTTGAAGATTAAAGTTTGTTCAAGGGAAGTTTGTAGGTCAATATTTGGGCTCTCTATGGGTGCATTTCCATTTACCCAAAATTTGTATTTCAAGAACCGATGGGCTGATTTGAACCAAATTTGGCATGTAGTATAATTGGGTCCTAAATACTTGATTGATGGATGGGCTGATTTGAACCAAATTTGGCATGTAGTATAATTGGGTCCTAAATACTTGATTGATGCCCGAAAAAATTTGTTCACAGCCCCTTGGGAACTCCAGGAGTTAAAAATAGAAAAAAATGGAATGCCCATATTTCCCAAACCACACGGAACAGAGAACTGTTACTTGGTATGAAGCATCCTTAGGACCTATGGGGAATAAGGTTTAAAAATCTTCTCCTTCAGAACCACAAGTCAGAATATTTTAATATTTGGTATACCTCATTTTTACGAGGGTCAGATTCAAGTGTGTTCAAATCAAGTCCCTCAGTTAATATTTTGGCTTCCAGTGGGGGGGTGGGGGGGGGGGGGGCAAATTTTAACTTAGTGCAATATGAGGAAATTTCTTTAAAAATTTTCTTTTTCAGATCTACCTGCCAGAATCCATTCATATTTGGTATGCAACATCTCTAAGGGGAGTGAGATTCAAGTTTGTTCAAATCAGGCCCCTGGTTAATATTTGGGCTCTTCATTGGAACCCAAAGTTTAACTTAGTGCAATATGAGAAAATTTCTTTAAAAATCTTCTTCTTCAGATCCACATGTCAGAATCCTTTCATATTTGGTATGGGACATCTCGAAGGGTGTCAGGTTCAAGTTAGTTCAAATTGAGTTCCTGGCTTAAAGTTTAACTTAGTACATTATTATTATTTCAAAAACTGCACTGACCAGAACATTGTTTTTGGGTATGCAGCTTCTTTAGGTCCAGTGGAATCAGATGGACCAAAAAAATTGCTATCGGTTTTGTCATGGGGTGTCATAAGGGGATGCCCCCATTTTAACACTGTTGGCAATGGGAAAATGCTGAGTCATCATCTTTCTTGTACTCATACAACTAATTTGAAACTTGTCTTTAAAACCTCTGGGCCAAATTCATTCATGTATGGCTCATCTTTGTAGTATACCCTTTCTACTTTGTTCACTTTGTTCAAATGAAGCTGCTGCCATCTTCGGGCTGGTGGAGTTTACTCTTCTGATTTTTTCCCCAAAAAGTCAGTATGCCCCTTGGGGTGGGGTTGATGCTCCACAATCCTCAAGTGCTTTAAAAATCATCTTCTCACAAGCCACTTGCAATAATGCTTAGATTTCTGGTATGGAACTTACTTCAGTAATGCAGATTCCCTTTTTTCAAAGAAACTCAGTAGGTCAAAATTTGAGCTCCATCACAATTTCTATTTCCAGAACCAATGGGCTGATTTGAACGAAATTTGTCACATACTTCATTTATGCTTTTTTTTTTTTTTTTTTTGGGGGGGGGGGGGGGGGGGGGGTGTAAGAGTAGAGAGAACCACATGAGTTAAAAATTAAAAAAAAAATTTGTTTGGACACTTATTTGAGACTTCACAAGACAGTACCTTGTTTTTGCATAGGAAGCTTTCCTAGAACCAGCAGAAATGAATGGCCCAAAAAATTGCCCTTGGTTGTGTCATGGCAAATCAAAAAATTGCTCTTTTGCCCCTTACTTACTGACACACTCATCTCTTTTGACAACTTGAGCCAGCTCAGCGTTTTAGGCTCACTTGAACCTCTGGTTTTACAAAGTGTTATCTGCTCGCTGTATTGAATAAAGAGTTTAACAAGTAGAATCATATTTTGAACTTTGTTTGCGCTGTATTTCAAATTATCGGTATTTTAGACCTTAGTGGCTAAGTGCTGCTTTTGAGACTGTTATAAAGACAATGAATTCTGATTTTGGACTTAATGGTGTAGCTGCTAACTAGCTATCATCGTACCTCAAGAACAGACAACAGTGTGTATCAATAAACGGTAATCTGACACACAGGTCTATTTTTCTTTTCAACCATCAGTCAAGGATCAAACTAAAGCTCATAAACTATTGAATCATGTATTTCGGACATTCGCACATGGATGGCTTCAAACAAATGAATGATAAATGATAAGACTGAATTTCTAATAATTGGTTCACGACAGCAACTCACTAAAGTTGACATCAATTCAGTGAAGGTAGGAGATTCTGCATCAGCGTAAGTAACAGTGTACGTAATCTTGGTGCCTTCTTCGACTCAAAAAAACCTATAAGTGATGTTGTGGGCTATAAGATACTGTATATATTCCGTTTGTATATTTGCATGAGCTCACTAACATGTACAGCACCTTAGAATATGGTTCTACATCTTCTGAACTATAATTTTGGTGCTATATAAATGTGTATATTATTATTATTAACTGTATTGAAATCTCCATTGGTTGAATATCATCTACAATAAATGAATACTGGTTTCTTGTGTGAAGGTAGGGAAGACACAGATGTGTTATCTTCAACTATAAACTGAATATATTTTCGAAACTGTATAAATATTACCCAGTACTTACTGTTGTGGTAAGATGCGTGATTGATGAAATGATGCCACAAGAATTTGTTTTAGGCCTATTTCTATTTAGTATGTACATAAATGATATTGTTAAGGATATGACGTCCAATATTAGACTTTATGTCAATGATACAACACTTGATCTAGTAATCAAAGATGCAAAATTAGCAGCAGAAGTTTTGAATTATATCCTGAGTCATCCAATATATGGCAGGTCCTATTTAATCCACTAAAGATTGAATCATTGTACATTTCAAGTAAAGTAAATCCCACACTTCACCCCATGTTTACCTCCTTGAACAGCAACTAGAAGAGACAGACACACTCATAAACATCTTGGGTTGATCTTTACAAAAACGGGACAATGGGATTCATATATAGAGAGTCTTATAAATAAAGTCAGCCCTATGATAAACTGTCTAAGAAGCCTAAAATGCAGACTGTCCAGACACGCATTGGAAGCTCAATATAAATACTTCAGTTCCTTGGTGGTTCTCTCCAGGTACTCCAGCTTCCTCCACCTGTAAAACCGTCACTGTGTACACAATATGATCTTAGCTGTTAAAGTGTCGTTAAACCTTAATAAATGAATAAATAAATAAATACTTCATTCTCCCGCTGTTTGATTATGCCGATGTTATATGGGATGGTTGCATGGAGACTAAATCAACACTCCTAGAAAATCTACACTTGGATCAGGGTTTGACACTAACCCACGTCCGACCGACATTGTCTAGTAGATTTTGGTCCGGTCTTGCTGTTTCTCTTTCAAACTTGCCCGACTGGTCGTCCTCATTTTTCTAGGGCAATAACTGATTAATTGAAAAAAAACATAATTTTTAGCTCAACTTTGGCGTCCGTCTGTCCATCTGTCCATCTGGCCATCTGTCCGTCTGGCCATCTGTCCGTCTGTCCGTACGTCAACAATTGGATACGGCTCGGGCTAGAGGCCGTATTTATGAACCGATCTTTACGAAACTTCTTGGGTACCTTTGTTATGACCGTGGGACGAGAACGAGTGTTTTTGGGTGCGGTCCGAAATTCAAGATGGCTGCCAGCCGCCATTTTGTACCGACGATGCAGAAATCTGTTTTTTGTACAGAACTTCCATATGAAAGCTCTGATTTGAATAATTTTTTGTATGAATGTTTAGTACCATGGGATACATCACATATAATACAGGTTTTTTTCTTGTGCGTAAATTGTGCAAATTAGACTAATTTTGATGTTTTTTGGTGTTACTTTCAGCACTGTAAGTGCAAATGCCAATACGGCTCGGGCTAGAGGTCGTATTTATGAACCGATCTTTACGAAACTTCTTGGGTACCTTTGGTATCACCGTGGGACGAGAACGAGTGTTTTGGGTTCTGTCTGAAATTCAAGAAGGCCGATGGCAGCCATTTTGTACAAAATTAGGTGCAATCAGATTTTTGCACAGAACTTCCATATGAAAGCGCTGATTTGAATAATTTTTTGTGTGAATGTTTAGTACCATGGGATACATCACATATAACACAGGTTTTTTTCTCGTGCAGAAATTATGCAAATTAAATTAACTTTGATTTTTTCAGTGCGACTTACACACAGTAAGTACACATGTCAATACAGCTCAGACTAGAGTCTGTATTTATCAACTGATCTTCACGAAATGTCTTGGGTACCTTTGTTATCACCTTGGGATGAGAACGAGTGTTTCTGGGTGCGGTCTAAAATTCAAGATGGCTGCCAGTTGCCATTTTGTACCGAAATTAGGTGTAATCAGTTTTTTGTACACAACTTCTATACAGCTCAGACTAGAGACCATATTTATGAACCAATCTTTACGAAACTTCTTGGGTACCTTTGTTATCACCGTGGGATGAGAGCGAGTGTTTTGGGGTGTGGTCTGAAATTCAAGATGGCCACTAGCAGCCATTTTGTACCAAAATTAGTGCAATCAGTCTTTTGTACAGAACTTCTGTATGAAAGTTCTGATTTGAATAAATTTTTGTATGAATGTTTAGTAACATGGAATACATCACATATTGTAAGGGGTTTTTTTTCGTGCAGAAATTATGCAAATTAGATGAATTTTGATTTATTCAGTGCTACTTACACAATGTAAGCACACATGTCAATACGGCTCAGGGCAGAGGCTGTATTTATGAACTGATCTTCACAAAACTTCTTGGGTACCTTTGTTATCACCTTGGGACGAGAATGAGTGTTTCTGGGTACGGTCCAAAATTCAAGATTGCTGCCAGTGGCCATTTTGTACCAAAATTAGGTCCAATCAGTTTTTGTCACAAGTTCTATACAGCTTGTATTTATGAACTGATCTTCACAAAACTTCTTGGGTACCTTTGTTTTCACCTTGGGACAGGAACGAGTGTGTTTTGGGGCACCTTTGTTATCACTGTGCTATGAGAACAAATATTTTGGGGTTCAGTCAGACCCACTCTGGGACTAAGATTTCTTTTCTAGTTTAGCATCTGACTGTCACCCACCTTTACAATACTTTACCTATACATTTGTTACAGGCTACCTATACATTTGTTACAGGCAATGGTCAGTATTTATGTACAGACCGTTACAATACTTTATATGTGCCTTTGTTATCAGGTCATTACTTAGATGTTTGTCATTGCTGTGTCACATACTGTACATGTCTTTGTCTTGACCAGTTGAGCTACAGTGTCATTGACACTTTCATTGTTATTGCAGCAAGACCGAATGAGATAGAGTCGGATTGGCACACAAATATAATATATTTGTGTGCCGATCCGACTCCATCTCCTTCTATTATCATGTCGAAACATACTGTGATGATAATATCGTCGAGTTATCTCCTGTCGCAACTGTGAAGAAGGGATTTACTCAAGTCGACTCGTACCTGCACCGTGCTGAATGAAACACGGAAACTTGTGACGTCATGACTCATAGCTTATAATTACCTGTTGCAAATTGAAAATTTGTTATGCAGAGAATGAAAGACAGCGTCGTAGGTGTGTCCAATATGTCAATCAGAGTGACGTCATCAAGTTTCAACTGTGTCAGTGTGACTGTCAGAGTGTGTGGGAAATTCAATTTTGAATCAGGAATATACTGTGAATTATCGTGATTTCTTGTGTGCAAATGGATTACAATAATATTCTCTTATGATTCGATAATTCGCTGGGAAAATTAACTTCTTGAAATCTATTTCAACCTGAAACTTATGTGCACGGTTTTATTGGACTTGTACAAATCTCAGTCTTTACACAGTTCTTTTTCTTGAAAATGTGGTGGCCGAAATGGAAAGTGACAATTCCACGAAATGAGAAACAAAATGTCAAGGTGAGTTTTCTTAAATTTCTTTATGGACAAAATCAATGCATGATAATATTACATCTGGAAATAGGCGTGTTGACTTACAACTTACAAGACGCGCTTTTTGGGGGGCACGATACATCAGGAAATGGACGTGAAATGATAGTAACTACATGTATCGTTTCACGCTCATTTTCTGATGTTATATGTAGTGCGCCCCACAAAAAGGGAGTGTCTAAGTCCCAAAAGCAGCGAACAACTAAATGCGCACCTGGGTTTTTCAAAATCGAAGGACTGTACCAGTAAGCAAAGTTGAGTTTACTGATAGTTTATAATAAAAATAAATTGTGGTTCGATTGCAAAAGTTAAACGAATGTACGATATAATTTTTTTACCGTCGCCGGTCATGTCCCTGTTTTTCTCTAATTCCGTGGACTGGGTGGTATCTGGACGATTCGTCGTGATTGTAGATTCGTCGTAACAACGAATCGTCCAGATTACGATCACGACGAATCGTCGTTTGGGTTTTCGACGAAACATCCAAGGCATGGATCTGTAGTGTAACACTGAATTATTTTCAAATTTTTGTCCTGTTGATTTCAATGTACTTTGATGTGGGATCTTTTGAAGTAACATTAAAAAGTGTTAAAAAACAAGCTCATGCTTATTGTTTCGATAACAAATCAGGTCCAGGCTAGTAATTTTTGAAGCGACTAGACCGACGTGTTGGGTGCATACAAATGTTAATGTCGAACCCTGGTTGCGGTCCATGGAAGCAGTTTGGGTAATGCGAGCACTATAAACATTGAACGTGCACACCCAGCGACGACGGATCCGAGGATAGTACGGAGGAAGCCTGTCAGTCCGGTAGCTAGCTCGTCCAGGTCTATCCGGACCGTGAGCGAGAGAGGCCCCCTCTCTCTTAAACAACATCTGGGCCGCGATGTTGTTGTATGTTCGTTCGTTAGTCAGAGCATACGTCCACTCCTCCTGCTCGGGACGCTCCGTTGCATAGACAGTCATGCGGCTTGTCTATTGGCTTCCTCATCCTCACGTCAGCACACACGCCCGCACCTTGGCTATGTGACCACAGATATCCAACCTGCTTAACCGACCAGGGAATCCACGTCGACCAGGTCATGCCATCCGCTAGCCAAGGACACGAGGCCTTTCCAGTTGTGGCGTTTGCATATTATATAAATGCAGGAATTAACGTCCCTGGAGCTTCCAGCGGCTAATTACGTAAGACCGCGGCTCCACAGGCCTCCGTGATGGACTTGCTATTGCAGATAGCTCAATTCATCGCAGCTTCCCAGCAGCTATCAGAAACTTTTTCAGTAAAGAACTACAGAGTCAGTAGGGACGACCAAGATTATTATGTGGTCCAGGCGGATGGTAAAAGTAAATCAGCACTGCTGAAATTTTCCCTTTCCGAACAACTTAAGGTGGCTGTAGATTTCATCCGGCATCACCTTTTAGAAGTTGTTTCTCTGGGCAAAAATGCTGCGTTACCTGATAAGAAACTGTAAGCGTCACTGGACACAGACTTTTTCGGCCGGATTAGGGACACCGTCCCTGAGTTTCCGACCCAATCCAGAAATGTCATGGACATTTGAACTTTTGAATGACGCTATATTCAAGCTAGTCTCTAAGACTGGCAAATCCGGTTTCTTATCGCCTAAGCACTATACAGCTGCCTTTCATCAATGCTAGACATAAATTTGAAACGGCAGGACAAGGCATGCCGAGAGTTCCTCTGCGTTTGGACGACTAGGCTGAAGACCTGGAATGGTCATTGCCGGCGTCCATGTCTATTTACTCCAGTATACTGGAGATGACAATTTAGACGCATTATCTCACGCAGATCACCTTACCAGAGCGTTATCACTACGTCTCGAAGCGAAAGAATTCCAGGATCTTCAATCTTCCTTAACTGGTTGAGTGCTGGAAGCCACTATTATGGCTTTAAAGAAAAGTGAGGGTACCATACTAAAGTCTTTATATTCTTTTCTCCAGTTTCATATTCTGTCACCTGCTAATACAGTTTTGTTCATTAAAATTTGCTTTATTATAAATTATTGGAGAGTGCCTATAGGCACTCTCCAATAATTTATAATAAGGCAAGTTTTAATGAACAAATTCTGTCTTCTAAAAATAATCTAGCGCTCAACCAGTTAAGAGTTCTTTCGAGGGCTATAGCATATTCTATGTATAACTCCGCCCTTTCAGTGGCAATATGGAGTTAGTCAGACGTGATGCTGCCCTGGCTGCATCCACAAGAGTGGATAGTAAGGTGAAAAAACTCTCTTCCAGTCGCTCTGGTCTCAGGAGAGCTTCTCTTCGACATTAAGCTTTCTACAATCTATATTAGATTACTAAGAAAGCTCCGGATTCTCTGCGTTATTCCGCTTTGAAAAAGTTGGACTCAGCAGGGAGGAGTAAGGCGGATTCTTTGTGGACGAATACGTCCAAAGGAAGTTCCTATAGAGGATCAAAGCCTCTACGTCTTACTCCGGAGACCGTCAGAGTAGCGACTCACATAGGGGTCGTAATGCTGGCTGAGATACCTCTATTGCGTTCCAGTGGGCGGAAGGCTGTCGAGATTCTTAACCAGTTGGTTGTCAATTACGGACGACCCATGGGTACAGGGGGTTATTTCCGAAGGTCTAGCTGTCCTTCAAGGAAAAACCTCCGTTAACCTGAAGTCCACGCTGGTCTCAGCTTCCGTTAAACTTTCAGAAGAGAGATTCGCTTCTATCAGAAGTTTAGTCTCATCTGGACAAGAACGCTATAGACGTCATAGAAAACCAGGAATCTCGCCTCCATGACGGACTTGCTATCGCAGATAGCTCAATTCATCGCAGCATCCCAGCAGCTATCAGAAACTTTTTCAGTAAAGAACTATCTGAGCAGCTGGGTCGGTTCGTTCCCCTGCAGAATCAGTAAGGGACGACCGAAATTATTATGTGGTCCAGGCGGATGGTAAAAGGGAATCAGCACAGCTGTAATTTTCCCTTCCCGAACAACTTAAGGTGGTCGTAGATTTCATCCGGCATCACCTTTTAGAAGTTGTTTCTCTGGACAAAATGCTGCGTTACCTGATAAGAAACTGAAAGCGTCACTGGACACAGACTTTTTCGGCCGGATTAGGGACACCGTCCCTGAGTTTCCGACCCAGTCCAGAATTGTCACGGACATTTGAACTTTTGAATGATGCTATTTTCAAGCAAAGAGAAAAACGTCGGCCTACTTGGATGACATTCTTCAGGGTTACTGCAGCAAGTTAACGCTTCAGAACGATGTTCAGAGTCTGCTTCAATTGCTCCGACGTCTCGGTTTCGTAGTAAACAAAAAGAAGTCGGATCTAGTGACGTCCTAATCATTCACCCACGTGGGAATGAGCTTAGAGACGCACAACAATCTCGTTCATCTGCCGTTAACCAGAGCGATATTAGTCAGTTGTTATGCTCGCTTTTGCCTTCACTCAGATGTAGTAACAGCGAGAGAATTCATGAGACTGACAGGTTTGTGCGGACCCACTGCGGATCTTATTCTGATGGAGCGGCTACGCACTCGTCCACTCCACAGATATTTTATCTCAGAATTGGAGTGTGAAGACTCATTCGCTCGAATCGAACATCGTCTTGTCGAAGTGGGACAAGAGATTCAGACATGGGTAGATATTCAGTGGTTAACTCAAGGAGTACCACTGCAACTGCCGGATCCGAGTTTAACGATAATGACGGATGCGAGTCAAACAGGTTGGGGCGCAACTCTGAGCCCAACAGATTCAGGGTGCCAGGTCTTTAGGATCCGCAGTTCCTAACAAGTACATAAACATCAAGAGATGATGTCAATATGGCTTGCGCTACGGCATTGAATGAACATTCTTCAGAATTCGCATGTTCAAATTCTGTCCGACAATTCGACAGTAGTAGCATATATTCGGAACTAGGGAGGCACTCATTCCATTCCGTTATTCAATTTAACGGAAAGGATCTTTCTGTTTGTCCAAGAGCATCAAGTTCTTCTATCGGTCCATCATATTCCGGGTCGTCTGTACGTTCTGGCGGACTCCCTTTCTCGGAAAGGTCTTATGTTGTCGTGAGAATGGACTCTCAACAACGAGTATTCAGTCAGATTTGCTACCAATGGGATCGTCCAATGGTAGACTTATTGGCGACGCATCTCAACAATCAGTTGCAGACGAATGTGTTGCCGTGTCCAGATCCTCGAGCTTTTGCAGTAGACGCTCTCTCGATCTCTTGGAACGGAATGATAGGATACGCGTATCCTCCAGTGCCATTGATTCAGCAGATATTGCTCAAGATAAAGCAATCTCACTGCAAAATTCTGTTGGTAGCATCTCTGTCACCCCAGAGATCATGGATAAAGCTACTCAGGTGTCTGCTGTGGGACATGCTGCGGAAGCTTCCTCCATGAGAGGATCTTCTTTCGCAGGGGAAATTGCGCACACTGCATCACAAACCGCAAGGTCTCAACCTTCACGTATTTCCATTGTGCGGTCCTTCTTGCACGGCAAGCAGTTTGCAGGGCGAGCAGTGGATGCAATTTCTAACTGTTGGAGGACCTATTCTTTGCTAAATTATGCTGCTAAGTGGAAGGTTTTCTCACGGTGATGTTGGAATCATTCTCTTGATACCTATGCACATCATGATAGTTTACAGATTGGATGTAATGTTTCTTTATCTAAGTTACTGAAAAACTTTTCGATAAATAGACCTTGAACCCTTAGATTAATTCCTAAGTGGAATTTAGCTTGGGTTCTTCTTAAGCTAAAGAAGCGCCATTTGAGCCTCTTGAGACAGTGGACTTCAAATTCTTATCTTATAAGACAGCTTTCTCTTAGCCTTCTCTTCTGCTAGAAGAGTTAGTGAGCTTCAGGCACTATCTGTGGATGATTCTCACTATCGTAGTGACTACTAATGTTGGATTTTTAGCTAAAATCAGGCTCCTAATAAGTATTCGGAACCTATTGTTATTAAGGCTCCTCCGTCTTCAGATGGGCATAGGCCTTTATTCTGTCCTGTTGGAGCTGTACGTATTTACATAAGTAGATCTGAGTTTATCAGAAAGGGACGTAAACGTTTCTTTCTGTTTCTACTGCCTAATAGAAGGGACATTACGGTCCATTCTGTTGCAAGGTGGATTCAATTAACTATCCGTACTGCTTATGAAAAATTATCCTCAACTCGGCAGTCTGTGCTTAAGATTTCGGCGCATGAAGTAAGAGCGCTGTCTACTTCTTGGACTTGTGCTAATAGTGTTGCTATTACCGATTTGATGAAGGCTGCATATTGGTTTCAGCCTTCAACATTCACAAGTTTTTATCTTAGAAATATTGAGTCCATTTCTGGCGACCTGCATTGTTTAGGTCCGTTATCTGTTGCTCAGAATGTCGTCCAATAAACAGTTGCAACTATAGTTATTGAGGCTTTCTGTTCCGGCAGTGCCTCTGTCCTGCTGCCCTCTTTGCTCTGGGGTATTTGACCCAGAGCAAGGGAAAGGGGTTGGGGGGGGGGGGGATGGTGTTCCCTTAGGTCACCTGCTTTATAGTGAAAAGCAAGGGAATACCTCTTCTGGAATCAGTAATTCCGAGTCGGTGCCGGGATGGTTTTAAAGTGTAAAGCTAATTCATGTAATATTTTTAAAGTGTAGCTCGGTGTGAAATATTTGTATATGTCACGGATCATACGAGCGCTTATATACAATCCTCGGACACTTTTTAATGAGTATAAAGAGTCTCATTATCTGGACTATCTTCAATTATTGGCTTTCCTTTAATAAGATTAGTATAATGGATTATACTGGATGATAATAGAGATCTTTGATGTTATTGTGCTCAATTACGGAATGGTATTGTGTCTTTCTTTTTTGATACAAACAAGAAAGATGCATGTAAAAACCTGTTCTCCTCTTCTCCTTGAGGGGATAATTCTGTTTTCATGTAATTGAGTCTATTGGAATTTCCTTTATGTCCTAGGCCCTCCAGCCTTTTTTTCTATTCAGCTAAGTCTGGGTCATTGGTACAATATAAAAATGTTAAAAAATTTATAGTAATTTATATATTTTTTATACTTACCAATGACCCAGACGGGGATGGCCCTCCCATGAGTTAGGAACTCATACCTCCCCGCTGATTACATAACGCCTACCAGGCACTGGTTGTAAGAATGACTTTTGGAGCCAATTTCGAGACCTCCTTGACACTGCGCATGCACAGTGGATAAAAGGTATGGAGGACCACGTAGGACATTGAAATTTCGGTTTTTGATGCAAATTTTGGGGATTAGAGGGCAAAATTTGTGTTTGGTCCTACAGTTTAAGGAGTTAGCACCAGCTAAGTCTGGGTCATTGGTAAGTATAAAAAATATATAAATTACTATAAATTTTTTAACATTCAGTGCAGTACAAGAATATATTAGGGAAACAAAGAGATTCTAGTGAATAATTATTAGCCAGTGGAAATGAATCCTGACAACACCTTTGCAGTGTATGGTCCGAGACAGGTTTTGTTTTGTTTTCCTTTCTTTCTTGTTTTATTTTCACCATTTGCTAGGTCGCTGTGGGGGTTGACCCCTGTGTGTTATGCACTTGAAGATTTGGTGTTTTCTTCAAGTAGTAAACTCATGATTTTTTATAGTGCACCCCTACCATGCCCACACATACTGTACACCAAGCCTGAATATAAGCAATCTGTTATTTGCAAAATGGGGTTCCCGAGGGTGAATTTGCTGATGCTATCCCATGCAGTGTGCCAATTTATCCTCTAGGTAAATCTTTCTGTTTTGGCTTGAGACCTTAATTCAGACTGAGGTTCACAGAGGGTAAATTTTGTGATGCTACCCTGCTGTGCAATGTAGCATCACCAAATTCACCCTCTGGGGACCTCATTTTGCAGATGACAGTCTGCTTATTTTCGGGCTTGCTGAGGGCCTATGACACCTTCACCTGTATACCAGAATGGCTCCATATCTGATAAGTAGTAGATATGTAAGAGATAACGAGATAAAGTGAGATACTTTCTAATTCATTGGATCAGTTTCTGTTTTATGTACAGTTGCACTTGCACCATTGTATTGTATGTTTCTGTAGGGTATGCCATTAATATAGGCCTTGCCTGTTTGCCAAACCTCATTTCAATGAGGAAATAAAAATATTGTTTAAAAAAAAAAAAGAATGGTTAATCCCTGTCTCAACAGTGTTAAGCCATAAAAATGTCTCTCTGTTTACCCAATTTAGAAATATTGATACAGGACCATTCTCATTTGTTCTTTAAACTCCTGTAAAAACATGTGTCAGTCTGTCATTCATTAACATTTTAATATTTTTTTTTTCTTTCCAATTGTTTTCTAGAGATTTAAAGGGCAGTACTGTTGATGTTGAAAAATGTCTACAGTCACTGAAAATGCAAGGATTTATCAACTATTATGGTTTGCAGCGATTTGGTACAACAACTATTCCAACACACCACATAGGCTTGAAAATATTAATAGGAGAATGGAAAGAAGCAGTGGAATTGATAATGAAACCAAGACCTGGAGGTAAGTTTGTATTTGATCAACATTGTTTTCACTGCATATTTTACTGCAGTTATCTATTCTACAATGAGAGCATAAGTTTTTAACTTTTGTGTTGTAGGTGAAGTGTAGTTATATGATACACTTGGAAAGCTCTCCCAGAAAATTCTAAAAGGATGTACTATGCAGCATAATATACTACTCAAAGTTTGCTAAGCACCAAATATTTGACACATCATTGTGAAATTTGCTTGTGACATATTTGCGATATTTTTGGTGGATATGATTGAGGATTGTATTGAGATGGTCCCCAGTGTTTTCATTAGCTCTCTTGACAGGCAGACTTTTCGTGACAGTCATGGAAAGCATGTACCCCTTGATTTCCATGATGTTTTCGTGTACTGTCTACATGTACATGACGTGTGTAGGGTATTTAATCTTCATTTCAACACAAACCCTTGTGATTTAATGATTGAATATGGCAAATGCAAATGTAAGAAGACATTTGTCTGAAGCAGAAATGTGGCGGGTTGTAGGGATTGTGGAACAAGGGGCTACCCTCGTCAGGTTGGTGAAGCCCATGGTGTGCACCATACAGTGATCACCAGAGCCTGGGCAAGATTTCAGCAGTATGGCACTCCAGTAAGATGGCATGGTGGTGGCAGAGACAGGGCAACATCTGCAGCTGAACACCGGTTTTTGATCATTCAGGGCCGTAGGAACCTCTTTGCAACAGCAACCCAGCTTTGCAGTGACCTTCAGAATGCATCCGGGGTAAATGTTTTGATGCAGACTATCCAGGCAAGGTTGCACGAATGTGGTATCCGATCGAGAACACCATGTATTTGCATTCCGCTTTCCCAGAACCACCGCCAGGCACGATATGAATGAGCCATGGACCACGTTGGATGGACCAGAGAAGATTGGCGACCTGTCCTTTTTACAGATGAGTCAAGAGTACTACCAAGACCACACAGATAGGCGTTCTAGGGTGTGGGGAAGACCAGGAGAGTGATTCCATGCAGCCAACATTGCTGAGTATGACCGCTACGTACAAAGCTTTGTATCCTTGAATGTGGTACATTGACTGCACAGTGGTATATTGATGAGATCCTGGATGTCCACGTCAGATTGTATGCAGGTGCAGTGGGTGATAGATTCATGCTGATGGACGATAATGCCCATTCTCATGTTGCCTATGCTGTCTGGGCGTAATGACTGAAGGAGGAGATTGAGCGTATGGACTGGCCAGCAAGATCACCTCACCTCAATCCAATCGAACATGTCTGGAATGAGTTGCAGCTTGCAATTTCAACTCGTCCAGTCCAGCCAAGAAGTGTCCAGGAGCTTGGTGCCATACTGGTCCAAGAATGGAACAACATCCCACAAAGGACCACCAGGAACCTGATTGGGAGCATGGGACGGCATTGTCAAGCTGTAATTAACAGTAATGGGTCTCATACTCGATATTGAACCCATACCAGTTCGCTCCGTCAACTTTTTTGGCAAATTGAAAAATGTTCTCTTTTACCAATAATATCCATTTTCCATGGTTATCGTATTCAAAAGCTAAAAAATAATGTCAAACACAACTAAAATCTTAATTTCTGTACTTAAATCATTAAAGATATAATTAAATAAAAAATATATACACTTTTCATTACAATATTTCAACTATAGTGTAAAACAGGTAGTTGGATATACTTGGTGCTTAGCAAACTTTGAGTAGTATAATATAAGCTTAACCCTTTCCCTAACACAATTAGGAATGACGCTTCCTCAAAAATATTTTTGAATAACCAAAATATTTTTAGCTTTTGCCTCAAAGACGTACATTATAACAGCCCTGGAAATAACCTGTGAATGGTCATTTTGGTTATGTGGAGGTTTCATAAATTGTAAAATACATATAATTTTTGTCTTGAAAATATAGCTTAGGAGCTGTCATTGGAATGAGTTCACTGAGCTCCTGCCAATGAGTGGTCATAAGCAATGATTTGGTGGGAACAATTGAAAAAAAAAAATATTAAAGTTTTAATGTTGAGTTTCTTTTTTAATAGTGCTAACCAGAAATCCCCTTTGCTAGGCAAAGGGTGAACAGAGTAAATATAGGAATTGTCTGGAATATTCTTAGCTTGCCAGATGATCCCTGTAACTAAAATAGTTAATGCCAAATTTTTCAGTTTTAATCACCCATGAGTTTTAAATTAGTGAAATTCTGAGCAGAAAAACACCCAAGGTGAGAGATAGACAGAAAATGGTATAACTTATCAGGTCTGGCAATCGCTCTCCTCACATGGCCAAGGGGTGCGATTAGTTCTCCTCAAGCTTACAAACGCTAAAAGTGGCCAAATGAAGTTGTACTATTAATGAATTTTGCCTAGTGGGCTTTGTACATTTTATTTGGTGCTGCTAACCAGGTAGTCTCTGTGAGACACCTACCCTTCCCCTCCCACACCTCTGGGCCTTGGTAAGGCCCGGAGGTGTGGGAGGGACAGTATGACCATATTGCAGAGATCACTAACATAGCAGAGATCTGAAAACCTGTGAGTTTTAGGAATAGGATGTTGTGGTAATCATTATTTTCTAAGACTAGGAGGGCTATATTTTTACACAGTATACCAATGGCCCAGACATAGCTGATGCTAACTCTAAAATATCTAGGGCCAAACACAAATTTTGCTCCCCGATCCCCAAAATTTGCATGCAAAACCAAAAATTAGAAGTCCTAAGTGGTCCTCCATACATTTACCCTCTGCACATGCACAGGCGTCAGAAGTGACCAGAATTGGCTCCAACGCCATTCTTTGTTTGGCCCTTGTCAGATATCAACAAATTGACATTTGTGCTTTTTAAATCTCAATTAATAATGATGCCAGACACAAATCAATGGTTAAATTGGTGGGTCTAAGGACACAATTGGATGAAGGAAGGAAGAAACGGTGGTTTGAAACTGTGCAGGGCTGTAATTTTATAATATTTATAAAACTTAGTTCATGTTCCCTAATTTCGGGACATGAGCCTGATGTCATCATTGTTGATAATGATTTTTCTACTGTTGGTTAAGTATTCCTTCCCTAACCTCCCCTGATCCCCCCCTGTTAAACTCCCTAGGTTTTTGGCTTGTTTTTTAAATTTTTTATATAAAATTTCTTGGGAGTTTAACGTGTTATACAGAAAGTTTTTTCTGTATTTCCCTCAGGTTACGTCCTCACCCTTTAGTCATGCATCATACTTCCAATGTATTGTTTTTTCTTCTTCTGAAGATCGTGCCTTACATCGGATAGTTCAAAAGTCTGTTACTGACTTTGGGCCATGTTGCCTGGGGTCTCATTTCCGGTTTTCAGTTTGACGTTGTTTACATTAGCAACGTTATTTATGTGTAGGTTCCTATTATTGATATGGTAGGTCTGTTGTAAGATACATTATACAGTCCCGTAGTGTGGCAGTTAATTTTTGGGAGAAAAAAATTAATTTTGTCCACACTTGGGCTCTTTTGGGACACATTTGGGCACTTCGTTCCCTTTGGGAACTTGGGCTCTTGTCAAAATTTTTTGAAAATTTTTTTAGTGTAAACTATTTTTCGATTTATATTTTGAATGTTTTTGTTATGATGTTTGATGATAGACGACGGCAGTCTCAGAACTTGAGCTGTCGGAAGGTGCTGGGTCGGTCCAGTCATCTGCACGTTCAGATGCCGATGACCGTGAGTATAATCTGATTCAGTTGGAGGATGAAAGGGATTTGGAGGAGAATTACCCATTCCTTTCGGAACAACAGGGTGGCGATAGCACTTATGCATCTATACTTCCCTGAGTTTATTTCCTGAGAATCAGAATGCTGTGACAGCTCGAAAGTAGCACTATTCAGTAGCTTAGACGAGGCCTCATATATCGGGACGTCCGGAGAAAGTGCCGTCTCAGACATACTGTCCTGGGAGCAGCCGGCGGCCAGAAGACCGCTGCTCCTTAGGCCTCCGTTACGGTTTTGCTGACGCAGATGCACAGCTCCTCGCAGCATCCCAGCAAGTGCAGTAGCAATCAACGGCAGTCTCAAAATCTTGAGCTGTCGCATGGTGCTGGGTCAGTCCAGTTATCTGTGTGTTCATATACTGTTGACCGTGATTTCAACTGATTCAGACGAATGATGAAGGGATATGGTGGGGATTTACCCTCCACATTCGGAACAATACAGGGTTGAGAGGATTTATTCCATCAACACTACCCTGAATGTGTTCCAACGAATCAGAATGCTGCGTCTATTTACAAGAAACCGCTAGCATTGTTGCACGCTAAATTATCTGGAAAAAGAGAAGGAATGTCTTTTCCAGTTAAGTATAGACAGATGTCGCAGGCTTTTGGCCTTTTAGACGACTCCACATTCAACTTTCCAATGGAAAGAAGTAAGGCGGTTTCTTGTCATCTTCTGTTGTTCCGCTGGTCGGAAAACAGTGAAGATGTATTGAGAGTTCCTCTGCATTTGAATGAGTAGGCTAAGGACCTAGCTATGGCCTTACCTTCATCATTCATTATTCGCTTGGTCACAATTGAGATGACATTTATTCATTCAGAGTGAATTTAGACTCACTGTATTATGCAGATCACCTTTAAGAACTGTGACGCGACGGAAAGGAATTGGAGGACATTTGTACCTCATTTAGAGTCCTTTCCAGGGCTATATATTTATCATGTATAACTCTGTCTTAACAAGTTGCTAATTCGGAGTTAAATAGACGTGACACAGCACTTGCGTCGTCATCCTTAATAGATGACAAGGTGAAAAACTCTCTTAGAGTCGCTTCGGTTTCTGCACACTAAGTTTTTGATGATAAGCTTTCATTGGTTTATGAACAAGCTACAAAGAAAGCATCAATACTCTGCTCCTTATGTCGATATATATTCAACATGCATTAACAGAAAGGAGTAAGGGAGGAGGTCCTAGACAGAAGGTTGCCTATAAGGACTCCTCGTGAGGGTATAGTTTACTCTCCTATAATTACTCTAGGGATTGTCATATAGCTACTCAAATACGGGGCTTACGTCTGATGGAGACTTCCAGTCAGATATCTCTAAACTGCTGGGTCGAGGCTCTTCGAGAATGAATTGCAGTTCCTCCTTCCGTAGGCCTCGCAGGTGCTACAGGTGTGAGTTAGGACCTCTTTTGTGTTGCGGTTGACGGATGGATATCAAGATGAGCATCAATCTGGATATCTGTTACGGAGTCTAGTAGTTCAGAGGTGTGGTTTCGGAAGGCCTGCGGCTATCTTTCCAAGAGAACCACAACTAAATTAATGTCTGATAGACAATGCTTCCGTCTAATCCTTGCATAAGAGTCTCTCCAATCGGAGGTAAAGGTTCTCTTGAGAATGATGTTAATAAAGGTCGTCGAGAATCAAGACTCTCTGGAATTCTGTGGCCACCTGTTGCTCATCCCAAAGCCTAAGAGCTCGTTCCGACAGATAATAGACTGGAGCTTGTTAACAAGTTTATCAAAGCTCTAAAAGTTTATTTATGGTTATCATTTAGTCAGTTAAAATGAGTGTTCGAGTGATTGACTATGCTATAAGCATAGATCTAAGGATAGCTTTGGTCTGGAGATAGTGCCCTGCACTGTCACTCGAATATTAACTTGGTAATGTCTTATAATAATCTGCCATTATCCAGAACAAATTAGTTTTATGCGACTGATGGAGATGTGCTGAGCAGTTACGCATCTTGTTTAGATGGGTCGCTTACGCACACGCCCCCTCCAATTATTATTGCACAGAACTGGATTGTGACAACGCATTCGCTCAGGACCAGTATTGTTTTAACGGATATAGTAAACAAAAAGGTCCATATTGAGGCAAATTTTCAGTGGTTAACTCATTAGTTCCGCTGCAACTGCCAGATCTGGCTTTCACGATTATGACGGGTCTGAGTCCTACAGACTATAATTGCAGGGGTCTGAGACCCTCAGTTCCTGTAGAAACACATAATCATCAAGAATGATGTCAATATTGTTAGCGCTATATCAGTGCGTTCACGCTTGTTCAGAGTTTGTTGAACAACTCAATAGTGGTAGCGTACATCAGGAACCAGGGCGGCACCCATTCACTTTTGTTATAATACCTAACGGAAAATCATTTTCATGTCTCTCTATCTGTCATATACCAGGTCGTCTGAACATACTAGCAGACTCGCTCCTCGGAAAGGTCACTTGTTTCATATGTATGGATGCTCAACATGCATTTATTTGTACAGATTTGCTACCAGTGGGATCACCCCATGATTCTTTAGTCTTTTTTATCCTCCTATTCATTTGATTCAATAGCTTATGTTTAAGTTTAAACAGTGAATCCTACTGGGAGCGCCTCTGTTGTCACAAGAATCTTGGATCAATATTCTCAAGTGTCGGTTATGTGATGCTCCCCAGAAGCTTTCTCCCAGAGAGGGTCTTCTTTCAGGGGATGTTTTATTCTTCACGTTCCTCTCCGTCCATAGTGGCATATGGAGTCGGTTAGACGTGAGGGAACCATTTCGGTTCCTATATTTTTTATCTTAACTGAAACAGGTACGATTTAATAATACGGGTAAGGGGATTTCGTTATGACTTCGAATTCCCCCCCACCGTGAGAGAACCATTGCGGTTCCTATATTTTTCTGTTAACTGACACAAGTACGATTGAATAATACAGGTGAGGAGATTTCGTTATGACTTCGAATCCCCCCCCCTCCACCTCCACATACACACTCAGACACTTCCTTATGTGTTATAAGCAATTACTGGGCAAGACATAGTTCTCTTCCTGCAAGCTTTATTATTGTAATACATGCATTTTATGCATTTATGTAGTGTTCTGTGGCGACCTCATGGGCTCATCCGCTTTTTAGCTGAATTAATGCCCTATTATTTTGGTTGATTTGTTATATACAAGCGTTTATTTATAAATCATCACAATTAAATTGCTACTCTTGAGTACCTCGCAGGCTGCATAACCAGTTAACTGGTATTCAGATGATTACATGCTAATATATATGCGATCAGGCATTATTATTATTAGGTTAACGCTTTATTGTATTCGGTGAACCTTGAAATAATAATTTATTTTGGGGGCGATCTGTGTAGGAGCCTGTTAAATCATACCTTTGTTCATCTCTAGATCCAAGTTTCTATTTTGTTTGGTACTCATATTACACATGCTTTTACGATCATAGACATCGGATTATTCACATTGGAGAGTGTTGTTTCTGGAATTTATTGTACAGTGGTCGCCTATGGATCATGTCGGATGTGTGCTTTCTCTTCAGGAATCGTTCAGTGTGGCTTGATTAGATATGTGTATGTTATATTTTATATCACCGGTTTTCGACGTATCTGTGTACGTGGTATGCTATTTACTGTGCAATATTAATTTCCAGGATCATCGCTATATCCATAACTTCTGAAGTAACGTTAAGCACCATTTATTAATCTTGAATTAATACCTGAGTGCGTGTTCGACAGTTAATTATATTGTTGTTGGGTACTGCTCTTATTGTTTCCAGAGCTCTCCCCCTTTTTTATTTTGAATGTTTCTTCAAAAAAGGGGTGTGTGTGTGTTTTTACCCATAATCTGGCTTAAAATGTATGTATCTTTGAAGGATGCTGTTTTTATCCGTGTTTATATCCTGCATACAGCTGAAATGTTATTGTAAGGCATATGTTTGTGGGAGATTTTCTCTTATTCTCAGATACGCCATCCTAATTTTTGGGGCTTAGTCTGGGCTAGCCTTGGAAAATTGGGAACTTATCTTCATACTTACATTAAGGAATTACTTCATTGGGCTTCTTGTTTAGAATATGTCTCCTCTATTACTGTATAGAAAGACATACATGTAATTCCTAACTGTTCTACATGTAAGTTCCTTCATTATGGATTGCAGGATTGGAATTATTTCAGAAGTCTTAATCCCTCCACCTATTTATGATTCAGCTATGGCTGGGCCATTGGTATACTGTGTAAAAATATGATAAATTTATACCAATTTGTATATTTTTATACTTACCAATGGCCCAGACGGGAAGGGCCCTCCCATGAATGGGCACTCATGCCTCCCTGCTGAATTATTATGTAATACTCTCTTTTACAAAGAATGGTGTTGGCGCCAATTGCGGTCACTTCCTGACATCTGCGCATGCGCAGAGGGTAAATGTATGGAGGACCAGTTAGGACTTCTAATTTTCGGTTTTGCATGCAAATTTTGGGGATTGGGGGGCAAAATTTGTGTTTGGCCCCAGATATTCTAGAGTTAGCACCAGCTATGTCTGGGCCATTGGTAAGTATAAAAATATACAAATTGGTATAAATTTATCATTTTTCGCCCTCCTCAATTTTTTTAAGGCGGGCAGTAGGCGAGTGAATAAATCGCTCTCCTGAAAATGCCAGGCCTGACTTACTATACTGTCAAACTGATGAACAGTTTTTTTAATAAGCTTTTTCATTCTGTATGTGATGTGAGCTTTTCATGTGATGTAATCAAGTTCTTATTCGGCCTCTTACTAGGACAGAACCCCCTCAAGACAAAACCTCTTGGGAAAAAAACCCGCTGACGAAACCCCCTCAGAATAAAACCCCCTACCTTAATTGACTTCTTGAACAGAACCCCCTCACAGAGCAAAAATAAATGATAATGAACATGATTTGGATTTATTTTTTTATTTTATTTTTAAAAATATTTTTGTTCACTCATTTTTTCAGAAAAATTTTATTTCACAAATATAATAAACATGTATATGTTTACAAATAACCACCTTTTGATATGAAATTTTTTTTTTCATAATATTTCTTGAAAGCACTCTATATTATGCACTTCATCAGGCTTGGCAATTTCAGGAGAGCGATTTTTTAGCTCTCCTTACTGCCCTCCTGAAAGAATTAAGGAGAGCGAAAAATTGCCCTCCTAAATATTTTGGTCTGGGATGACTGAGATTACATGTATTATGCTCACATTAAATTTTTGTTGTAAGGCAAAAATGTAATTTAACTTCGAAGTCACATAACATCACGTAATTTCATTTTGAAAGTGGTTTAGTGGTAAAAGGTAATGGCTGCAACCATACCCAAACACAGTTGCAATCATTTGAAGCAAAATGGGTCACAGCAATATTTTTTTTTCTGTCAGTTTCAAGTTCAACAACTGACATCACAGTTTGAGGGGTAATTATTCAAGGAATATTGACACTATAATATACTACCATTACTACTATCCTGTCACTTGAAGACTTGCACCAGGATGTGACTGTAGATTCAAGCAGACCTGTTGTCCAAGAAAGTCATATGCCTACCACTACCACCTTCAACCCCCCAAGGGGGGAGGGGGGGGGGGGTGTTGAAGATGATAGTGGTAGGCGTATGACTTTCTTGGACAACAGGTCTGGGTACACACACAGATCTTGTCAAGTGTGTGTTCGCTTGTTGAGTGAGACATCTAGATGTCTAAGAGATTTCGCTTTACCTTAGTAAAGTTAATAAAATCACTGATGTAGTCTGTTGGTTTCAGTTTCAATGAGTTCATTCAACTGGATACTTAAAATGCTGTGTAAAGCTAATTGCTCTCCTAAGCTGATTGAGGAGAGCGATTTTTTGCCCTCCTGCATTTTTCAGAATGCCAGGCCTGCTTCATTTTTATTCTGTCACGTGTAGTTTCAACCAGTTTCACTGCCATTCTGCTGTCTTTGGGCTCATATGATTGAGGGGTTGAGCTTATACATGTAGCCATCTAATAGAGACCTCCTTTGTGGTTTTTAATAATTTCCATACTAAAATCATGTGAAGTAGTGAAAGAAGTTTTGATTTCTGATAGTGGATGCCATCACTGACATTTTTATAACAGTAAGGTACAGTTTGTTTTAAAAACAAAATATTGTAGTAAAAGCAATCATGCTGTATTCAAGAAATTCAATGTGCATACGGCCTGCAAAAATGTTATTGCTAAAACAATCATGTTGTGCATCAAAACAAACAAGTAACAAGCTAATATCAGGGTTTTTTTTAACATTTTCATTTTCACCATTTTCTATGAATATTTCTTGTGAGGGGGTTTTGTTTTGAGGGGGTTTGTCTTGAGTTTTTTTTTTAACGCTTTCATTTTCACCATATTCTATAAATATTTCTTGTGAGTGGGGTTTGTCTTGAGGGGTTTTTTGTCTTTGGATGCAGAAAGTGAGAGGATTTTTTCCGAGGGGTTTTTGTCTTGAAGGGGTTCTGTCCTGTTACCACAGAAAGTAGATCTGTTTCCCAGGACATTTTTATTAAAAATACATGTTTTATGTTTTAGGCCTCATAATCTGTGATATGGGTAATAGTGTATTTTATCATATGACTCGTCCGTTTTGTTCACTTTAAAACATTTGATATTTTGTATTTTTATACTGTACCAATGACCCAGACTTAACTGGTGCTAACTCTTAAAAATTCAGGGCCAAACACAAATTTTGCCCCCTCAATCCCCAAAATTTGCATCAAAATCCAAAAAATCAATGTCCTATATGGTCCTGAATACTTTTGTCCACTGCGCATGTACAGTGTCAAGGAAGTACCGAAATTCGCACAAAATCTTCATTCTTTGTTTGGTCCTTCAATCAGTAACATCTCACTGATATCTGTGCTTATAATCTCAGTTAAAATGATGCCAGACACAAAATCATGAAGGAAATGGTGGATCCAAGGATGAAATAAGAGGATGAGAGGAAGAAAAGGTGGAAGGATGTGTTCAGGGCTGTAACTTATAATTTTTATGTAAAATTATTTCATGTTCCCTAATTTCGGGGCATGGGCCTGATGTTTTCATTCTTGCTATGAAATCTCCACTGTTTGTTCAGTGTTTCCTCTCTCCCTTTCCTTGATACCCCCCTTGCTAATCTCCCATACTTTTGGTATAATTTTGGACATTTTTTTATTGAAATTTCTTGGAAGTTTTAGCATAGTTGCAGAATGTTTATTCTGTTATCCCCATGGTTACGTCCTCACCCTAGGGGTGTTTAGGCGTTTTGGTCATGCATCTACCATCTGATGTACTGCAGCTTCTTCTGTGGAAGATTCTGTTTTACATCGGATAGTGTTTTAAAATTGGTTACTGATTTCGGGCCATATTTTCAGTGCCTGGAGTCTTGTTTCCGGTTTTTATTGACTTTTGTTTACGTTGACAACGGTTACTTCTGATGGTGATTCCTTGTCTTCTGTAGGGTTCAGCTTATTGTCAGATACATTAATATTGTCCGTAAGTATAACATTAATTTTTAGATATGTTTTAAAATTTTTGTTCACACTTAGGCTTTTTTGGGATCCAGTTGGGCTCATCGTTCCCTTTGGGAACTTGGGCTCATGTCAAAATTTTTTCTTTTGAATTATTTTTAGAAATTTTTGTAATGGATTATATTATTATTATGTATCTTTGTATTTTCAAGGGTTAGTTCCTTTTTCAGAGGAACAAGAACAGGGTGATGATTCCGTGATGTCTTCAGGAAGTGTGCTGCCGTCATCACAATCAAATATAGAGCTAGCGGCAAAAGTGCTCAAGGAAATTCGAAAAGTGGCTTGATCCTTAGCAGGATTGATGACCTTGTCGCCAGCTAGCTCGCCCGGTGAAGCTATCACTCGTAGATCGGGTGATGTGATGCCGGGTTCGTCCATTGCAGTCCAGGAGAGGAGAAGGGGTGTTGCAAGCACTATAATCTCGGATCACGCACACCCGGCGACGACGGATCAGAGGATGGAACGGAGGAAGCCACTCAGTCCAGTAGATAGCTCCTTCAGGTCTACCTGGACCGCGAGCGAGAGAGGTCCCTCTCTCTTACAACAACATCTGGGGCCAGATGTTGTCATACATAACTTTCATCAGTCGGAGCATATGTCCACTCCTCCTGCTCAAGACGCTCCGTCGCATAGACATGAGGGCGTGGCTAGTCTATTGGCTTCCTCTTCCACACGCCAACACACACGACTGCACCTTGGCTACGTGACCTCGGAAATCCAGCCTGCTTCGCCGACCAAGGATTCCACGTCGACCAGGTCACTCCATCCGGTAGCCAAGAACAGGAGGCCTTACCAGTCGGGACATTTGCATAAAAGAATTATGCAGGAGGCACCGTTCCAGGAGCTTCCAGCGGCTAAACAAGGTAAGACAGCAGCTCCACAGGCTTCCGTGATAGACTTGCTATCGCAGATAGCACAACTCATCCCAGCATCCCAGCAACCTTCGGAAACTCTTTCAGATCAGCAACTGTCTGAGGAAGCTGGGTCGGTACGCCCCCTGCAGTGTCAGATAGGGACGACCGAGATTCACATTTGGTCCAGTCGAATGGTGAAAGGGAATCAGCTTAGCTGGATTTTTCCCTTTCAGAACAACATAAGGTGGCCGTAGATTTCATCCGGCAACACCTTCCAGAAGTTGTTTCTCCGGACCAGTGAGCTGCGATACCAGATAAGAGACTGATAGCATCACTGGACACAGACTTTTTCGGTCGGGCTAAGGACGTCGCGCCTGAGTTTCCTGCCCAGTCCAGAAATGTCTCACGGACGTTTGAATTGCTGAATGATGCTATTTTTAGGCTAGCGTCTAAGACTGGCAGATCCAGTTTCTTATCGTCTCATGCTCTACATCTGCCGTTCATCAACAATAGAAATAAATTTGAAACGGCAGGACAGGGCGTTCCGAGAGTTCCTCTGCATTTAGATGACCAAGCAGAAGATTTGGAGTTGTCATTGCCGGCGTCTATGTCGATTCTCTCCAGTACGTTGGAGACGACAATCTCGTCTAACAGAGCCAGTTTAGATGCCTTATCTTATGCAGATCACCTTACCAGAGCGTTATCACAACATCTCAATGGTAAAGAATTCCAGAATGTTCAAAGCTCCTTGAGAGTTCTTTCGAGGGCAATCACATATTCCACGTATAACTCCGCCCTTTCAGTGGCAAATTTGGAGTTAGTCAGACGTGATGCTGCCCTGGCTTCATCCACGAGGGTGGATTCTAAGGTGAAAAACTCTCTTCGAGTCGCTCCGGTTTCAGGAAAGCTTCTCTTCGATGGTAAGCTTTCACTAATCTACAATCAGATTACCAAGAAAGCTTCAGACTCTCTGCTCTTTAAGTCTGTTTCGAAAAAAACGGACTCAGCAGAGAGGAGTAAGTCTGGGACTTCTGGGGCAAGTACGTCCAAGGGAAGTTCCTATAGAGGATCTAGAAAGCCTCTACATCTTACTCCAGAGACCGTCAGAGTAGCTACTCAGGTAGGGGACATAATACTGGCCAAGACAACCGGTCAGATGCCCCTAGGTCGACTGGTCGAGGCGTGGGTCGGGGAGCACATAGTTTCTTCTCCCGCAAGCCTCGCAGGTCCAGGAGGTGCAGGTCAGAACCTCTATTGCGCTCCAGTGGGCGGAAGGCTGTCGAGATTCTTAACTAACTGGGTGTCAATTACGGACGACCGATGGGTTCAGGAGATTATTTCGGAAGGTATAAAACTGTCCTTCAGAGAAAAACCTCCGTTAACACGAAGTCCACGATGGACTCAGCTTCCGGCAAACCTTCAGAAGAGAGATTCGTTTCTATCAGAGGTGCAATCTCTTCTGGAGAAGAACGCAATAGAGGTTGTAGAAAACCAGCAATCTCCCGGTTTTTACAGTCACCTGTTCCTGGTACCAAAACCAGATGGCTCATTCCATCCAATTATAGATCTAAGCTGGCTCCGAAATTTTATATGGAGACCATTCGATCGGTGAGAGCGAGCATTCGAGTGAACGATTATGCTGCGAGCATAGATCTCAAGGATGCGTACTTTCACATGGTACATCCGGCATTCAGAAAGTACCTTCACTTCGCTGTCCTTGGAGTCGTTTATCAGTTCCGTGCAATGTGCTTCGGACTGAATCTAACGCCCTGGGCCTTGACTTGAATAATGAACTCGGTAATGACTCATTTCTGAGCTCATTCGTCTGCGGTAACGTCGGCCTACTTGGACGACGTTCTTCAAAGGTACGGCAACAGATTAATGCTTCAGAACGATGTTCAGAGTCTGCTTCAACTGCTTCGATGTCTTGGTTTCATAGTAAACGAAAAGAAGTCGGATCTAGTTCCGTCCAAGTCATTCATTCACTTGGGAATGAGCTTCGAGTCGCACAACAATCTGGTTCATCTGCCGTTACCTAGAGCGAAATTAGTCCGTTGTTACGCTCGCTTTTGTCTACACTCAGATGTATTAACAGCAAGAGAATTCATGCGACTGATAGGTTTGTGCGGAGCCGCCGCGGACCTTATTCCGATGGGGCGCCTACGCACTCGTCCACTCCAGATATTTTTACTCCGAATTGGAGTGTGAAGATTCATTCGCTCGAAACGAACATCATCTTGTCGAACCAAGTAAAACAGGAGATTCAGACTTGGGCAGATATTCAGTGGTTAACTCAGGGAGTTCCATTGCAACTGCCAGATCCGATTTTTACGATTATGACGGATGCAAGTCAAACAGGTTGGGGCGTGACTTTGTTACCAACAGATTCGAGGTGCCAGGGTCTTTGGGATCCACAATTCCTGAACAAGCACATAAACATCAAAGAGAGGATGTCAATTTGGATTGCGCTACGGCATTGGATGAACATTATTCAGAATTCACATGTTCAAATTCTGTCCGACAATTCGACAGTAGTAGCGTATATTCGGAACCAGGGAGGCATTCATTCCATTCCGTTATTCAACTTAACGGAAAGAATCCTTCTGTTTGTCCTAGAGCATCAGGTTCTTCTGTTGGTCCGTCATCTTCCGGGTCGTGTGAACGTTCTAGCGGACTTGCTTTCTTGGAAAGGTCGTATGTTTCCCTCAGAATGGACTCTCAACAAACGAGTATTCAATCAGATCTGCTACCAATGGGATCGTCCGATGATAGACTTGTTTGCGACGCATCTCAACAATCAGTTGCAGACGTATGTGTCGCCATGCTCAGATCCTGGAGCGTTTGCAGTAGATGCTCTCTTGATCTCTTGGGACGGAATGATAGGATACGCGTATCCTCCAGCTCCGTTGATTCAACAGATATTGCTAAAAATCAAGCAATCTCACTGCAAGATTCTGTTTGTAGCATCTCTGTCACCCCAGAGACAATGGATAAATCTACTCAGGTGTCTGGTATGGGACATTCCTCGGAATCTTTCTCCATGGGAGGACCTTCTTTCGCAGGGGAAATCGCACACACTGCATCACAACCCGCAAGGTCTCAACCATCACGTATTTCCATTGTGCGGTCCTTCTTGCACAGCAAGCAATTTACAGGACGAGCAGTGGACGCAATTTCTAACTGTAGGAGGACCTCCTCTTCACTAAATTACGCTGCTAAGTGGAAGGTTTTCTCTCGTTGGTGTAGGGATCATTCTATTGATATCTATGATCCCTCCATTCCTGACATTGCTAATTTTTTGGTCTACTTGTTTGACGAGATCAAACTGCAGCCAGTTACTATTAATGGTTATAGGTCTATGCTATTGGATACATATGCTCATCATGATAGCTTACAAATTGGATCTAATGTCTCTTTATCTAAGTTAGTTAAAAACTTTTAGATAAATAGACCTAGAACCCTTAGGTTAATTCCTAAGTGGAATTTAGCTTGGGTTCTTCTGAAGCTAAAAGAAGTGCCATTTGAACCCCTGGATATGGTAGACTTCAAATACTTATCTTATAAGACAGCTTTTCTCTTAGCCTTCTCTTCGGCTAGAAGAGTTAGTGAGCTTCATGCACTATATGTTCATGATTCGCACTATCGTAGTGTTGGTAATACTATTACTTTGACTACTAATGTTGGATTTTTGGCTAAGAATCAGGCTCCTAATAAGTACCCTGAGCCTATTGTTATTAAGGCTCTTCCGTCTCCAGACGGTCATAGGCCTTTGCTATGTCCAGTTAGAGCTATGCGTATTTACAAACATAGATCTGAGTGTATCAGAAAGGGACGAAAATGTTTCTTTCTGTCTCTGCTGCCTAATAGAAGGGACATCTCGGTCCATTCTATTTCAAGTTGGATTCAATTCACTATTCGTACTGCTTATGAAAAATTATCTTCTTCTCGGCAGTCTGTGCTCAAGATTTCAGCGCATTAAGTTAGAGCGCTGTCTACATCTTGATCTTATGCTAATAGTATTGCTATTACCAATTTGATGAAGGCTGCATACTGGTCTCAGCCTTCTACGTTCACAAATTTTTACCTTAGAAATATTGAGTCTATTTCTGGCGACCTTCATTGTTCAGGTCCGTTATCTGTTGCTCAGAATGTCGTACACTAAACAGTTGCAACTATAGTTATGCAGGCTCTCTGTTCCAGCAGAGACTCTGTCCTGATGCCCTCTTCGTTCTGGGGTGATTGACACAGAGCAAGAGGAAGGGGGGGGGGGGGGGGGGGGTTGGAGGGGGGGGTGGTGTTCCCTTATATCACCTGCTTTATAGTGAAAAGCAAGGGAATATCTCCTCTGGAGTCAGTAATTTCGAGTTGGTGCTGAGATGGTTTTAAAGTGTAAAGCTAATGTTTATCTCATTTATGTAATATTTTTAAAGTGTAGCTCGTTGTGAAGCATTTGTATATGTCACGTGTCATACGAGCGTTAATATACAATCCTCGGACACTTTTAAATGAGTATAAAGAGGCTCATTCTCTGGACTATCTTTATTTATTGGCTTTCCTTTAAAAAAATTAGTATAATGGGTTATACTGGATGTTAATAGAGATCATTGATGTTATTGTGCTCAATTCCTTTTTTGTATAAACAAGAAAGATATATGTAAATCCTGTTTCTCCTTTTCTCCTTGAGGGGATAATTCTGTTTATATGTAATTGAGATTTCTTTAATGTGCTAGGACCTCCAGCCTTTTTTCTACTCAGCTAAGTCTGGGTCATTGGTACAGTATAAAAATATGAAAAAAATAGTAATTTATATATTATTTATACTTACCAATGATCCAGACGGGTATGGCCCTCCCATGAGTTGGGAACTCATACCTCCCTTCTCTGATTATATAACATTCACCAGGCACTGGTTGTAAGAATGAAAATTTAGCGCCAGTTTCGGTACTTCCTTGACACTGCGCATACGCAGTGGACAAAAGTATGGAGGACCATATAGGACATTGATTTTTTGGATTTTGATGCAAATTTGGGGAATTGGGGGGCAAAATTTGTGTTTGGCCCTGAATTTTTAAGAGTTAGCACCAACTAAGTCTGGGTCATTGGTAAGTATAAAAAATATATAAATTACTATAAATTTTTTCATTTTCATATTAATCAGTGATAAATAAAGCCTTCCATCAATTTCATTGGTCAATTTCAAAACTAGACAATTTGATTGGCTGAACAAAATACAACTGGGCCACATTTTCATAATTTGCATAATTAGAATTGGGAGATTTCATTGGTCAATTTCAAAACTGGACAATTTGATTGGCTAAATAAAATACAACTGGGTCACATTTGCATAATTTCAGTAGGGAGAATTTACGTTATCTGTCCTATTTAGGGTGGGTTATATTGTATTAATCTTTTACCTACAAGAAAAACGCGCTTCATTTTTTTTTTATATATTCACTTTTTGCTTCCAAAACATATGTTATGACCCCTCATTGGAACGAGCTCATTCCAATGAGGGGTCATAACCTATGTTTTGGAAGCAAAAAATGAAAATTTTTAGTTATACGAGGATATTTTTTCCAAGTATCGTCTGCAACTCAAGCTGGGTGATGGGTTAAAAAGTCATACTAAGGGGCTAATTTGCACGTGTGTGTGTCATATGATAAAAAGAATATGAAATGAGTGTTTTTCTCATATAATATTTGTGAAACTCGTCCGAATTTTCCGTTTGTGCTTGCCAGAGTCTCACCAAAACGGAAATTCTCAGACTCGTTTCATAAATATTATATGAGAAAAACACTCATTTCATATCCTCTATTTATCCATTTCATTAAATGATAGAGTACTCATTTATTCTCAGTCATCAAACTTTGTTCACATGTCTTTGCCTTGTTACAATTTATGGAAAAGTGCCTAAAGACACTTTTCCATAAATTCCTACAAGTCAAATCCATACAGAGTTATGTCAAATATATTATGAAGCACATCCATAGACTGTGAAGCCTTTAAGTTGTGTTAGCTGCACTCCCGAATTTAGCTGACATAGGGGCTTCCAGCACCTAACCAGTTAACTTTTTTTTTTTAGATTTGCTTTGGTAATAAAAAGAGAGCAAGCCTCGGCCAAAATTTCCATGCAGAATGGCCAGAGAAACAGATTTTTATCTTTTTTTAAGCCTTAGCAGGATTTGGCATATGATCAGTTTTCAGTTGGACGTATTGTGATGCCGCAAATTTTTCTGGAGTTTTAGTCTTTGATGGATTTAAATATTTTACTGAAGATTTATTTTTTATAAACTACATGTATTGGGCATGTGAATTTGTTACTTTGATATGTGAAGGACTGATTTTTAGCTCACCTTGACGAAATCAAGCTGAGCTTATCTAATCGCTCTCCATCCGTCTTCTGCCGTCCATCAACACCATGTTTTGGGCTTCTCCTCCAAAACCACTGGGCCGATTCAAGTGAAAGTTTGTGTGAGTGATGGTGCTGAGGTGGCATTGCATTTTTTGTCAACTCAATATGCCCAGCCCCATAGGGAGGGGGTGGGGGAAAATGCTCCAAATTTTTTTTAAAAGCTTCCCGTGAACCAGTGGGTACAGTGACGCGATATATGGTATGGAGCTTCCTTTTGAGGTGTAGATTCAACTTTGTACAAATGAAGTTTGTGAAGCAATATTTGTCTTTGTAATGGGAGGGGGAAGATTTACCTCCCCCCCCCCCCCCCCCTCCCAAATTTCTATTTTCTGAACCGATGGTCTGATTTGAACCAAATTTGGTTTGTGATATTATTGGATCATAAGTACTTGATTCATGCAAAAAAGTATTTTCTCGTGCCCCCGTGGGAACCCCAGGAGCTGAAATAGAAATATTTTCACAAACTCCAATATTTCCCAAACCACACAGAATAGAGAACTGTTATTTGACATGAAGCATCCTTCGGACCTATAGAACTGAATGGTAAAAACAAATTGTCCTCAGTTGTGTCAGGGTGTTCTGGGAGGGGGGTGGGGGGGGGGGGGGGCGTCGAAAAAATGCTGAGTCAGCATAACTGCAAAAATTTTTTAAAAAAATTTCTTCAGAACCAGTGATCAGAATCTTTTGATATTTGATTTGGTATACAGCATCCATAGGGGATGGGGGGGGGGGGGGGGAGGATGTGAGGGGGATGGGTCAGACATAAGTTTGTTAAAATGAAGCCCCATGGTTCATATTTGGGCTCAATACAGGAGCCTGAATTTATAACTTTGGGAAATATGGGGAATAATCTTTAAAAATCTTCTTCTTTAGACCCACCAGTCAGGATGCTTTCATATTTGCTATATAATATCTCTATGGGGATCAAATTCAAGTTTGTTAAAATCAGGTCTCTGGGTTCATATTTGGTCTCTCTATTGTTGCCCAAAATTTCAACTCAGGGCAATATGAGGAAAGTTCTTTAAAATCTTCTTCTTCAGATCCACCAGTCAGAATCCTTTCATATTCGGTATACAACATCTCTAGGGGAGTTGAGATTCCAATTTGTTCAATTTGAGTACTTGTGTTGATATTTGGGCTCCCTTCGTGCAATATGAGGAAATTTCCTTCAAAATCTTCTTCAGATCCACCAGTCAGAATCCTTTCATATTTCATATACAACATCTCTAGGGTGGTCAAATTCAAGTTTGTTCAAATCAGGCCCATGGGCTCATATTTGGGCTCCCTATGGTTGCCGGAATTTTAGCTTAGTGCAATATGAGCAAAGTTCTTTAAAAATCTTCTTCTCCAGATCCACCAATCCGAATGGTTTCATATTTGGTATACAACATCTCTAGGGGGATCAGATTCAAGTTTGTTCAAATCGATATCCAGGGTTAATATTTGGGTTAATTTTGGGCGAATTTTAACTTGGTGCATTATGAGGGAATTTCTTTAAAAGTCATATTCTTCAGATTCACCAGTAAGAATCCTTTCATATTTCGGTATACAACATCTCTAGGGGGGGGGATCAGATTCAAGTTTTTTCAACTTGAGTGCGTGGGTTAAGATTTGGGCATCCCATGGTAGCCCGAATTTTAACTTAGTGCAATCCTGGGGATAATCTTTAAAAATCTTCTTCAGATCCACTAGTCAGAATGCTTTCATATTTTGCTATACAGCATCTCTAGGGGTCAGATTCAAGTTTGTTCAAATTGGGTCCCTGGGTTCATATTTGGGCTCCCTATGGTAGCCCAAATTTTAACTTAGTGCAATGTAAGGAAATTTCTTTTAAAATCTTCTTCAGATCCACCAGTCAGAATCCTTTCATATTTGGTATGCAACATCTCTAGTTCACTACTCAGAACTCTTAGTCCAATTTTAATAAATACAGCGTAAGTGCGAAACAGATATTTGATTTATATGAAAAAAATCAACCCTAGTTATTGTGGAACTCAGTGTGTGCAAAAAATAGAAACATAATTCCGAGTTCATTTTATAAGGAGCCATGTAGCTGAAGAATTAGAAACTTTTTATTAAGTACCCTCTAGTGGTGTGTAACTAAGATTAATGCATATAGGTTGTATATCAACTTGACGCAAATCATTTCTATTTTTTAATTATGCAATGTTGGTGTCTGGAAGAAGCTTCCTTTCGATTTTGGACCAGTTAGCTGATCCAAGATGGCCACCAGTGGCCAAGTCATTATGGCTTCCATGGTGGCCATCTTGAATTTGGTTTCCATCCAATAACTAATAAATACCGACTCGATTCATTTTTTTTTTTATTTAATCTTATTTGTTTTACAAGGATTGGCGAACAAGTTATGCAACTTATATTAATGCCTCTCCTTGGCCCAATGACGTAGGTGTGTGGGCCTAGCTCTTCTCGAATACTATGAAGGGATCTTTAGCCTGCACGGAGTGTGTCTCTCTCTCCGCACAGAGGACAGCCATTTTACGTCCCCACCCAATAGGATGATACGCTGTGATAGCATCAACCCCACAATTGATGCTGACAGAGAGTGTGCGGACACCTGGAGAACTTTCCCCGACCGGGGGAATTTTTGTTTATTGCATTATCGGTGTCTAGAGGAAACTTCCTTTCGATTTTGGTCCGGCCAGCTAATTCAACATGGCCATCATGATGGCCATATTGAATTTGGTTTCCATCTAATAACTAATTAATGCTGACTCAAATCATTTGTATTTTTTAATTATGCATTGTTGGTGTCCAGAGGAAGCTTCCTTTCGATTTTGGATCAGGTAGCCAATTCACCACCATAGTGGCCATATTAAATTTGGTTTCCGTCTAATAACTAATGAATGCTGACTCAAATCAATTTTTTGGGGGTGCATTATTGGTGTCTAGAGGAAGCTTCTTTTTGATTTGGATATGCCCCAGAAAGACTTGCCTTCCCTTTTATTTTATGACACCGTTGGGGACATATGCGACGCTTTGCATTGCTCTTGTTACATTATGATTGACTGAAGAAAAGGCATGATGCTTGGACTATTTTGGTCTCTACTGAGGGACTGAAGGATTGACAATGGATCCTATGGAGACTGATTGCTTAATGTAGATTCATTTGTGGCCTCAGTTTATATCTGGTTCTGTTCAAGGCGAGCACTTCAGGCCCTGTGGGGCCTCTTGTTTTAAAGATATTTTATGTTTTAAATTTAGAGGAAGAAGCTTTATCAAGTGCTCGAGAAGGATGGTGGAAAAACAGAGATTCCAAAGCCACTCTTTCACTGTTGCCCAAACATTGTCATATAGAGATGTCTTTGCTACAGACTCTTCAGAAAGATGAAAATAATTATGCTAATGCAATCAACAAGGTAACTTATTATAAAATGTAACTAAATTATTCATTGATAAAAAAAGTATTTTATGCAGTGATAATTGAAATTACACAGATATTTACTTAAGGTCCCTGCAATGCTTTGAGATTCCTTTTGCTTCAATACCCTCATTATGTTTTTTAACCCTTTACCTAACGTAACGGCCAAAACCGGCCAGCGGTATTCTAAAAAATTGCCAATTAATATTTTTATACTGTACTAATGACCCAGACATAGCTGGTGCTAACTCTTAAAATTCTAGGGCCAAACACAAATTTTGCCCCCCAATCCCCAAAATTTGCATCTAAAACCAAAAGAAATCATGTCCTGAAGGTCCTCCATACTTTGCCCTCACTGCGCATGCGCAGTGTCAAGGACGTCCCAAAATTGGCGCCAATTATCATTCTTTGTTTGGCCCTTCATCAGTTAACATCTCACTGATCTCTGTGCTTGTAAATCTCAGTTTAAATGATGCCAGACACATAAATATTGGAGAAATGGTGATTTTAAGGAGGATATAGAAGAAGGAGAGGAAAAAGGAGTGACATAAAATATTCAGGGCTGTAACTTAAAATTTTGTAATGAAATTATGTTAAGTTGCCTATATTTTTATACTGTACCAATGACCCAGACATAGCTGGTGCTAACTCTTAAAATGGAGCGCGGTGGCTCAGTTGGTAGAGGTGCAGGCTGCAAGCCGAGAGGTCCTCGGTTCGAATCCCACCTGCGGCAACCGCGTTGTGTCCTTGGGCAAGACACTTCATGTACATTGCCTGTGTGGGGGCACGATGACGCCGTGTACTAAGGCGTACTGCACGTCGATGGTATGCATGTCTTCCACCAATCTAACCCTGTCTGTGCTGCAGTGCGGAGTTACGATGTTGGGGAGCTGGCAGCTGCTCATCGTTGCTCGGTGGTTCTCTCTGGGTACTCCGGCTTCCTCCACCCGTAAAACTGTCACGGTCATGATTAGCCATTGTGCATAAATATGTGACCATAAACATCAATAAATAAATAAATAAAACTCTTGAAATATAGGGCCAAACACAAATTTTGCCCCCCAATCCCCAATATTTGCATCTAAAACCAAAGAAAACATGTCCTGAATGGCCCTCCACACTTCACCTCTACTGCGCATGCGCAGTGTCAAGGACGTTCCGAAATTGGTGCCATTAATCATTCTAAGTTTGGCCCTTCATCAGTTAACATCTGACTGATCTTTGTGCTTGTAAATCTCAGTTTAAATGATGCCAGACACATAAATATTAGTGAAATGGTGATTCTAAGGAGGATAGAGAAGGAGGAGAGGAAAAATGTGTGACAGAATATTATCAGGGCTGTAACTTAAAATTTTTTAATGAAATTATGTTAAGTTACCTATTTTCGAGGCAGCAGCCATTTTGTTGTCTTTCTGATTATTTAGTTACACTGATTTTTTAGTGTTTTCCTCTCTCCCTGTCCTTTAAGTCCCCCCTTGCTATTCTCCCATGCTTTTGGCATAGTTTCTGTAATTATTATTACTAAATTTTCTTGGGAGTTTTAGCTGAATAACAGAATGAATTCTGTTCTTTTCCCCATGTTTACGTCTTCACCTACGGGTGGTTAGGCGTTGTGTTCTGCATCTACCATCTGATGTTCTGCAGTTTCTTCCCTGGAAGTCTCTGTTTTGCATGAGATAGTGTATTTTTGGTAACTGATTCCGGGCCTGGGTGCCTGGAGTCTTATTTTAGTGTTTTTACACTCATTGTTTACATTTACAACAGCCCTCTGTATGAGGGGGGATTTCTGGAAAATAATATCTTGATGTTATTTTAATCATAACTAGATACATTATTATTGTTCGTAAGTGTTGAATAAATTGTTTAAAATATTTTTAAAATTTTTGTCCACACTTAGGCTTGGGATCCATTGGGGCTCAACGTTACTTTTCAGAAACTTGGGCTGTTCTGAAAAAATATTTTTTCAAAATATTTTGATTTCAGTTATTTTTTCTATATTAATGGATCATATTATTATTATGTATTTTGATTGCCAGGGGTTGGTGCGAGTACCAGGACTTGTTTTCTTTTCACATTGAAAGGATTTTGATCAATTGTAATAAGAGGAAGTCTTCCTCTGACTTTTATAATCATTCTATATGTGGTCAGTGTACTCGCATTAACTCCTGTTCTGTATCGTATGATTTCGATGACAACATTGGAAGCGTATGTCACGGTATGTTAGTGGGGAATTGGACACTCCGGTCCTTTCCCCGCAGGGTCACTCTACTTTATCAATTTCTATTTCAGACGATCAAGATTAGGGTGATTATCTGTGATGTCTTCCAACAGTGTGCCACCGTCGTCACAATTAATGAAGGGCTAGCGGAAAAGTGCTCATGTAAATACGCCAATTGCCTAAGAGGACCCTAGTAGGTTCGACGGCCTTTGACGTCCGCTAGCTCGCCCGATGTAGCGTCCATTCATCGAATGGTTCGGCAGCCGGGTTCGTCCGTTGCGGTCTAGAAGGAGTTTTGGGGTGATGCGAGCACTATAAATCAACCAAATGCACACCCAGTGACGGCGCATTAAGGGGAGAACAGAGGAAGCCTTTTAGTCCGGTTCTTAGCTCGTTCTGGTCCATCCGGATGGCGAGCGAAAGAGGCCCCTCTCTCGTACAACAACATCTGGCCCCAGATGTTGTGGTACAAAATGTTTCGCATTCGGAGCATACGTCCGTCGCTCGGGACGCTCCGACATATAGTCAGTCTGGAGTAGACTGTCAATAAGGCTTCCTCATTCTCATGGTAGCGCACACGACTGCTCTTGGCTACGTGACCTCGGATATCCAGTCAGCTTCGCCAGTCAGAGAATCATCGGCGACCAGGTCACACCATCCGGTAGCCAGGGACACGAGGCCTGCAGACTCCGGACGTTCGCATAGGAAAGTGTGCGGGAGTCAACGTACACGGAGCTTCCGGCGGCAATGCATCTTTAGACCGCTACTGCACAGGCCTCGGGAACGGACGTGCTTTCCTAAATAGCACAGTTTATCGCAGCATCCCAGCATCAACTGAATCTGTCGCATATTTTTTATCCGACGATACTGGGTCGGGACGCTCCGCGGAAGCGGGTACGGACATCCGAAAATTTCATCCGGTCCGACGGGATACCGAAAAGGATTTGGAGGATTTTGAGCTTTCCCTTTCGGAACAACTTATGCTGTTGTGTATGTCATCTGACTTGATCTTCTACAGCTTCTTTCGTCGGACCAGAATGCTGCGATGCCGGATAAGAAACTGATAGCGTCGGTGGACTTAGAAATTTTTGGTTCGGTTCAGGGACATCGTCCCTCAGTTCCGACATAGTCCAATAATGTCACACAAACTTTCGAATTATTGAACGACGCTATATATATATTATTATTATATGCTTGCTATAACCAAGCATTTCTGGTTTCTTGTTCGCAAAGTTACGGAGATGTCTTTCAAAAGTGTGCCTCTGTCGTCATACTTAATGAAGAGCTAGCGGCAATAAGTGCTCATGGAATATGTCTATCGCCTAAGAGATCCCTTGTAGGATCGACGGAGTGACATTCGCTAGCTCACCCAGTGTAGCGTGCATTCATCGAATGGTTCGGCTGCCGGGTTCGTCCGTTGCGGTCTAGGAAGGAGATTTGGGTGATGCGAGCACTATAATTACTTTAGTACTCACCCAGTGACGGCAGATTGAGGACAGATCGGAGGAAGCCTGTTACTCCGGTTCCTGGCTTGTCCAGGTCCGTCCGGGCTGTGAGCGAGAGAGGTCCCTCTCTCGTCCAACAACATAGGGGACTGCATGTTGTGGTTCAGATATTTTACATTCGGAGCATATGTCTGTCCGTCGGGACGCTCCGTTATATTGACAGTCCGAGAGACTGTCGATAATGCTTCCTCATCCTCACAGCAGGGCACACGACCGCACATTGGCTACGTGACCTAGAGTATCCGATCAGTTTCGTCATTCAGTGATTCCACGGCGAATAGGTCACGCCATCCGGTAGCCAAGGGACACGAGGCCTATACACTCCGTTCGCTCGCATATTGGTAGTATGCACGGGGTAACGATCACGGAGCTTCCGGCGGCAATGCATTGTAGGACCGCTTCTCCTCAGGCCTCAGTGACGGACGTGCTATCCGAGTTAGCACAGTTGTTTCGCAGCATCCCAGCAATCGACAGTTTCTTACTCGAATCAGGAATTATCTGACGGCGCTGGATCGGTGCGGTCCGCGGTTGCATCAGGTACGGACGACCGAACGCTTTATAGGGTCCTTTCGTAGCATCGGAAGCTGCCATACATATCTTCCGGCATTATCTTCCAGTGATTGTTATTTCGGACTACATTGCTGCAATGTTGGATAAGAGACTTATAGCGTCATTGGACACGGAATTTTGGATCGGTTCAGGGACATTGTCCCTGACGTACCGACACAGTCCAATAATGTCATTACAACATGTGTTTTATTTTTCGACGCTATATATGCATATAAGCCTGCTACCAAGCATGATAGTTTAGTTTCTTGTCCGCAATGCTCATTTCTGCCGTTTTATCATTTATACGAATAATTTATTTTGGCAGAGCAGGGCATACTGAGAGTTCATATGCGTCTAGACGGCGTGGTTAAAGACTGGAAATATTCTTTTTCGCCGTCTATGTCTTTTCCAACCACAATGTTGGAAACGACAATGATGTCTAGTAGACTTAACTTAGACGCTTTATCATACGTAATCCACCTTACTGAGGCGTTATCATTACGTCTTCAAGAAAAGATTTACGGGATATTATTCTCAATGTGATTTCTTTTGAGGGCAGTAGTTTGTTCACGTATAACTCCGCCCTTCAGTGGCTGATTGGAGTTGGGTAGACGTGACGCAGCCCTAGCTACATCCACACGCGTGGATAGTAAGGTGAAGAACTCTCTCAGAGTCGCTTCGTTCTCGGAGAAGCTTCTCTTCAACGGCAACTTTTCAGCAATCCATGAATTGCTCGATTTACACGTTCTCTTGTCTATCTAGTGTTACAAGAGATTCAGACTGGGGCAAACATTCGGTGGTTGACTCAGAGAGTGCCACTGCAGTTGCCGGATCCGAGTGTTATAGTTATGAAGGTTGCCAGTCAAACAGATTGGGATATAATATTGATCCCAACGGATTCGAAGTGCCAGGGTCTTTGGGTTCCGCAGTCTCTAAGCAAGCAATTATCTTCCGCGGAATAATGTTTTTTAGGCTTGCTTTATGTCATTGCATGAACATTATTCAGAAACGCATGTCCAAATCCTGTCCGTTAATTCGACAGTAGTGGCGTATCTCCGGAACCAGAGAGGCACTCATTCGTTTCCGTTATTCAATTTAATGGAAAGAATCCGTCTGTTGGTTATAGTACACCAAGTTCTGTTTCGGTCCGTCATATTCCGGGTCGTCTGATTGTTTTACCGGACTCCCGTTCACTTAGGGGTCGCTTGTTGCCATCAGAATGGACTCTCAACAAACAAGTATTCAATCAGATTTGCTATCTATGGGAGCGCCCAACAATAATTTATTTACGACACAGCTTGCTAATCAATTGCAGACGTATGTGTTGGCTTGTCCGGATCTCTGAGCTAATGTTCTTAACGCTCTATTGATCTAATAGGACGGAATGATAGGATACTCGTATCCACCAGCGCTGTTGTTTCAGCAGGTATTGCTAAGATAAACAACCAATACATTTCTGTTGATAGCATCTCTATCTTCACAGAGACCGTGGGTAATTTACTCTGATGTCTACTGTGGGACTTAACGCGAAATCTTCCTCAATGAGAGGATCTTTTTTCGCTGGGTAAATCGTGTCATCCTTATTACAACCCGCAAGGTCGCAACCTTCACGTATTCCGTTGTGTGGTCTGTATTGCATTGTAAGCATTGTACTGGACAAGCTTTGGACGCGATTTCTTACTATAGGAGATCCTCTTCTTTGCTATTCTATGCGGCTAAAGTGGAGGCTCTTCCGTCGTTGGTGTAGGGATCACTATGTTCTTATGGTTGATCCCTCCATACTACTCATTGCAACTTTTTAGTATACTTGTTTGACAAGATCTACTGCAGCCTGTTATTATTAAGGTTATAGGTTTATGTTACCTTATACCTATGCACTCTATGATAGTTTACAATTGAGTCTTATGTCTCTTTATCTAAGTCAGTTAGTAACTTTTTGATAAATAGACTTAGAATCTTTAGATTAAATTCCTATATGGAATTTAACTTCAGTTCTTATTTACCTAAGTAATCATTTGAGCCTCTGGAAACAGTAGTTTTCAAATTCTGACCTTTTAGACAGTAATTCTGTTGGCTTCTCTTTTACTGAAGAGTCAGTGAGTTTCATCCACTATCGATGGATGATTTTCACTTTCGTAGTTTCGGAATCACTACTTCCTTTACTATTTAGGTTGGATTTTTGCATAAGAGTTAGGCTCCTAATATCCGGAACCTATTGTTATTAAGGTCCTTCCGTCTTCGTACGGGCATAGGCCTTTACTCTGTCCGGTTAGAGTTTATGTATTTATAAACAGATATCTGTTTATTACTACGGGCGTAAGCTTCTTCTGTCTTTGATGCCTAATAGAAGGACGTTACGCTCTATTCTATTGCTAATGGATTCAATTAACTATCGGTACTGCTTATGGTATATCATTGACTCAGCAGTTGTGCTTAAGATTTCGGCTCATGAAGTAAGAGTTCTTCTACAACTTGGGCTTACATAATAGTGTCGCTATTATAGATTTTTGAAGGCTGCTCATTGCGCTCAGCCATCCACATTCATGAATTTTTATCTCAGAAATATCGAGTCCATTTCTGGAGGCCTCTATTGTTAGGTCTATTATCTTCTGCTCAGAATGTCATTCACTTAACTGGTAAAGTGCTGAGTTTTTTCTGACAACAAATCAAAGCTCATCATATACTGCTCTATTACATTTAATTGGATAGTGCCTTATAGGCACTATCCAATTAAATGTCAGAGAGCAAGGTATTGTATAAAAAATCTGATTCCTATCAGGGACAATAAAGGCTTCCTCAGGCAGAATGTAGCTACAGACAGTTATTGCCTGTCACTTTTAGTGAAGTCCAAAATAGGGCTTCCAGCACTCTACCAGTTAACAGTTGCTATTATAGCTAGGTAGGCTGTCTGTTTCGGCAGTGACTCCGTTCTGCTGCCCTCTTCGCTCTGGGCTATTTGACCCAGGGCAAGAAAAAGGGGGGGGGGGAGGGTGTTCCCTTGGGTCACCTGTTTTACTATGAAAACAAGGGGATACCTCCTCTGGAGTTAGTAATTCTGAGCTGTTATTGGGATGGTTGTTTAGTGAGAAGTTTATGTTTTAAAAATTCATTCAAGTCTTAGTTTTTAAAGTATAGCTTTTGAATATAGCACGTGTCAACGGACATGATTATGCAATTCTCAGACACTTTTAAGGAGTTTAAGAGTCTCTCTTCTCTAGACTTACTTTATTTTTTGGCTTACTTTAAAAATTATTAGTATAAGGATTATATTGGATATTAATAGAGTACATGGATGTATCATGCTCAATTTTGGAAGGTGTTGTATCTTTCTAATTTATCATAAATAAGAAAGATACATGTAAGGCCTATTACTTCTTTTTCCCTAGAGGGGATGACTCTATTTTATATTATTGAGCGTATTCCATCTTGCTCTATGTCCTTGGCCCTCCAGCCTTTTTACTATTCAGCTATGTCTGGGTCATTGGTACAGTATAAAAATGTTAAAAAATTTATAGTAATTTCTATATTTTTTATACTTACCAATGACTCAAACGGGGATGGCCCTCCCAGGAGTTGGGAACTCTTGCCTCCCCGCTGAGTACATAGCGCTTACCAGGCACTGGTTATTAGAATGATTAATGGCGCCAATTTCGGAACGTCCTTGACACTGCGCATGCGCAGTAGAGGTGAAGTGTGGAGGGCCATTCAGGACATGTTTTCTTTGGTTTTAGATGCAAATTTTGGGGATTGGGGGGCAAAATTTGTGTTTGACCCTATATTTTAAGAGTTAGCACCAGCTATGTCTGGGTCATTGGTAAGTATAAAAAATATAGAAATTACTATAAATTTTTTAACTTTCGAGGCATGGGCCTGTTGTTGTCATTCTTGCTATGAAGTTGCACTGCTTATTCAGTGTTTCCTCTCCCCTTGTCCTTTAAGTCCCCCCTTGCTATTCTCCCATGCTTTTGGCATATTTTTGAGTAAGATTACTACTAAAATTTCTTGGGAGATTTAGCTTGGTAACAGAATGAATTCTGTTATTTTCCCCATGTTTACGTTCTCATCCATGGGTGTTTAGACGTAGTGTTCTGCATCTACCATCTGATGTTCTGCAGATTCTTCCCTGGAAGTCTCTGTTTTGCATCAGATAGTGTATATTTTGGTAACTGATTTCGGGCCAGGATTGTCAGTGCCTGGAGTCATGTTTTCTGGTGTTTATACACTTCTTGTTTACATTGGCAACAGTCTCTTTTGAGGGGGGCTTTTTGCCTTTGTACTAGTTTATCTTATTACAAGATACATTATTATTATTCGTAAGTGTTGCATTAATTATTTAAAATAATTTAAAAATTTTTGTCCACACTTAGGCTTAGGATCCATTGGGGCTCAACGTTACTTTTCAGAAACTTGGGCTTTGCTGAAAAAATATTTTTTCAAAATTTATTTTTGATTTCAATTGTTTTTTCAATGTTAATGGATCATGTTATTATGTATCTTTGTTTTCAGGGGTTTGTGCGAGTACTAGGACTTATTGTTGTCTTTTCACAATGAAAGGATATTGTTCAAATTGTGATGAGAGGAAATCTTCCTCTGACTTTCATGATCATTGTATTAATTGTAGTCAGTGTACTCGCACTAACTCCTGTTCAGTATGTGAATATTGGGATGACAAACATTGGAAACGTGTGTCACGGTATGTTGTTAGCGGGGAAAGGGCTATGCCGGTCCTTTCTCCGCAGGGTCACTCTAGTTTATCAGTTTCTATTTCAGAGGAACAAGAACAGGGTGATGTTTCCATGTTATCTTCCAAAGGTGCGCTTCCGTCGTCACAATCAAATGAAGAGCTAGCGGCAAAAATGCTCATGGAGATACGTCAGTTGCCTAAGAGGTCCCTAGTAGGATCGACGGCGCTGTCGTCCGCTAGCTCGCCCGGTGTAGCGTCCATTCACCGAATGGTTCGGCAGCCGGGTTCGTCCGTTGCGGTCCAGGAAGGAGTTTTGGATGATGCGAGCACTATAAACATACAAGGTGCACACCCAGTGACGGCGGATAAGAGAAGAGATCGGAGGAAGCCTTGTAGTCCGGTTCCTAGCTCGTCCAGGTCCAGCCGGGCCGCGAGCGAGAGAGGCCCCTCTCTCGTACAACAACATCTGGGACCAGATATTGTGGTACAAAATGTTTCGCAAGCGGAGCATACGTCCGCCGCTCGGGATGCTCCGTTATATAGGCAGTCCGGAGAGACTGTACAGGCTTCCTCATCCTCTCAGCAGCGCACACAACCGCACCTTGGCTACGTGACCGCAGATATTCAGCCAGCTTCGCCGATTAGGGATTAAACGGCGACCAGGTCATGCCATCCGGTAGCCAGGGACAAGAGGCCGGTAGACTCCGGACGTTCGCATAAGAGAAGTATGCGGGAGTCAGTTGATGCGGAGCTTCCGGCGGCTAAACAGCGAAAGACCGCTACTACGCAGGCCTCGATTACGGACGTGCTAGCTCAAATAGCACAAATTATCACAGCATCCCAGCAAACGACAGAATCGTTGTCGGATCAGGAATTATCCGACGGCGCTGGGTCGGTACGCTCCACTGAAGCATCGGGTGCGGACGACCGGGAGCATCTTGAGGTCCGACCGGATGGCGAAAGGGATACTGAGAACTTGGAGCTATCCCTTTCGGAACAACATAAAGCTGCCGTAGATTTCATCCGGCACTACCTTCCTCAAGTTGTTCCGTCGGGCCAGACTGCTGCGATGCCGGATAAGAGACTGATAGCATCATTGGACACTGAATTTTTTGAGCGGTTCAGAGACATCGTCACTGAGTTTCCGTCACAGTCCAATAATGTCACAAGAACATTCGAATTATTGAACGACGCTATCTTTAAGCTTGCTTCCAAAACAAGCAAAGCTGGTTTCTTGTCCGCCAATGTTCTTAACCTGCCTTTCATCAATTCAAGGAATAAATTCGATACGGCAGGACAGGGCATACCGAGAGTTCCTCTGCGTCTAGACGAGGCGGAAGACTTGGAATTGTCATTACCGTCGTCTATGTCCATTCCAACCGTGGTGTTGGAAATGACAATTACGTCCAACAGAGCCAGCTTAGACGCTTTATCATACGCAGACCACCTTACAAAGGCGTTATCACTGCGTCTTCAAGGGAAAGAATTCCAGGATATACAATCCTCATTAAGACTTCTTTCAAGGGCAGTGGCTTATTCCTCGTATAACTCCGCCCTTTCAGTGGCAAACCTGGAGTTGGTTAGACGTGACGCATCCCTAGCTACATCCACACGCGTGGATAGTAAGGTGAAGAACTCTCTCAGAGTCGCTTCGGTCTCCGGAGAGCTTCTCTTCGATGGCAAGCTTTCAGCAATCTATAATAAAATAACTAAGAAAGCTTCGGATTCTCTGCTTTTTAAATCCGCTTCCAAAAAGTCGGATTCAGCAGATAAGAATAAGACAGGCACTTCTGGGACAAATACACCCAAGAGAGTTTCCTATAGAGGTTCCTTTGCATCCTCTTGGTCTTATTCTAGAGACCGTAAAGGCAGCGACTCACGTGCGGGACGTTCTTCGGGCCGAGACAACCGGTCTGACGTCCCGAGGTCGACGGGACGAGGTGCGGGTCGTGGAGGACGTGGTTTCTCCTCCCGCAGGCCTCGCAGGTCCAGGAGGTGATGGTTTGAACCTCTATCGTGTTCTGGTTGGCGGAAGGTTGTCGAGTTTTACAGAAGAGTGGGCGTAGATTACGGATGACCCTTGGGTGAGAGGGGTGATTTCGGAAGGACTAAGAATATCCTTCAAACGAAAGCCTCCATGAACTCGAAGTCCAAAATGGACTCAACTTCCGTCAAATCCGCAGAAAAGAGACGCTCTTTTATCGGAGGTACAGTCTCTTTTGATGAAGAACGCAGTAGAGGTCGTAGAAGACCAGGAATCACCAGGGTTCTACAGCCATCTATTTCTGGTTCCGAAACCAGACGGCTCGTTCCGTCCAGTCATAGATTTGAGCTGGATAAACAAGCTGATCGTCGCTCCAAAGTTCTATATGGAGACGATTCGATCGGTCAGAGCGAGTATTCGGGTGAACGATTATGCTACAAGCATAGATCTCAAGATGCTTACTTTCACGCCATGGTACATCCAACATTCAGAAAGTATCTACGCTTCGCAATCCTATGAGTTGTATATCAATCAAAGGTACGGCAACGAGTTAACGCTTCAGAACGATGTGCAGAATCTGCTTCTATTGCTCCGATGTCTCGGTTTTGTTATAAACGAGGAGAAGTCAGATCTGGTGCCGTCCAAGTCATTCACTCATCTGGGAATGAGCTTCGAGACACACAACAATCTCGTTCGTCTGCCGTTAACCAGAGCGAAGTTAATCAGTTGTTGCACTCGCTATTGTCTTCATGCAGACAAAGTCACAGCGAGGGAGTTCATGAGACTGATAGGTCTGTGCAGAGCCGCTGCGGATCTCATTCCGATGGGGCGGTTGCGCACTCGTCCTCTCCAAATTTTCTTGACTCAGAATTGGAGTGTGAAGATTCATTCGCTCGATTTAGACGTTCTCTTGTCAGATCAAGTGAAACAAGAGATTCAGACTTGGGCAAACATTCAGTGGTTGACTCAGGGAGTTCTGCTGCAGTTGCCGGGTCCGAGTTTTACGATTATGACGGATACCAGTCAAACAGGTTGGGGTGCAACATTGATCCCAACGGATTCAAGGTGCCAGGGTCTTTGGGATCCACAGTTTCTAAGCAAGCACATAAACATCAAGGAAATGATGTCAATTTGGCTTGCGATACGCCATTGGATGGACATTATTCACAAAGCTCATGTCCAAATCCTGTCCGACAATACGACAGTAGTGGCGTATATCCGGAACCAGGGAGGCACTCATTCCGTTCCGTTATTCAATTTAACGGAAAGAATCCTTCTGTTTGCTCTAGAACACCAAGTTCTACTTTCTGTACGTCATATACCGGGTCGTCTGAATGTACTAGCAGACTCCCTTTCACGGAAGGGTCGCTTGTTGCCGTCAGAGTGGACTCTCAACAAACAGGTATTCAATCAGATTTGCTACCAATGGGAACGGCCAATGATAGACTTATTTGCGACACATCTCAACAATCAGTTGCAGACATATGTGTCACCATGTCCGGATCCACGAGCATATGCAGTAGACGCTCTGTCGATCTCATGGGACGGAATGATAGGATATGCGTATCCTCCGGCGCCGTTAATTCAGCAAGTGTTGCTAAAGATAAAACAATCTCAATGCAAGATTCTGTTGGTAGCATCTCTGTCTCCACAGAGACCGTGGATAAATCTACTCAGGTGTCTGCTGTGGAACTTACCGCGAAAGCTTCCTCCACGGGAGGATCTTCTTTCACAGGGGAAATCACGTCAACTTCATCACAACCCGCAAGGTCTCAACCTTCACGTATTTCCGTTGTGCGGTCCTTCTTGCATGGCAAGCACTTTACAGGACGAGCATTGGACGCGATTTCTAACTGTAGGAAGACCTCCTTTTCGCTAAACTATGCGGCTAAGTGGAAGGTTTTTCGTCATTGGTGTAGGGATCATTCTGTTGATATTTTTTATCCCTCCATACCAGATATTGCAAACTTTCTAGTATACTTGTTTGACAAGATCAAACTGCAGCCTGTTACTATTAAGGGTTATAGGTCTATGTTATCTGATACCTGTGCACACCATGATAGTTTACAAATTGGATCTAATGTCTCTTTATCTAAGCTAGTTAGAAACTTCTCGATAAATAGACCCAGAACTCTTAGCTTTATTCCTAAGTGGAATTTAGCTTGGGTTCTTCTTAAACTGAAGGAAAAGACATTTGAGCCTCTTAGGACAGTAGATTTCAAATTCTTGTCTTATAAGACAGCTTTTCTCTTAGCTTTCTCTTCTGCTAGAAGAGTCAGTGAGCATCATGCACTATCGGTGGACGATTCTCACTATCGTAGTGTCGGGAACACTATCACCTTCACTACTAATGTTCGATTTTTAGCTAAGAATCAGGCTCCTAATAAATATCCGGAACCTATTGTTATTAAGGCTCTGCCGTCTTCAGACGAGTGTAGGCCTTTACTCTGTCGTGTTAGAGCTTTACGTATTTATAAACAAAGATCTCAGTTTATCAGAAAGGGACGAAAACACTTCTTTCTGTCTCTGATGCCTAATAGAAAGGACATTTCGGTCCATTCTGTTGCTAGATGGATTCAATTAACTATCCGTACTGCTTATGATAATCTATCTTCTACTCAGCAGTCTGTGCTTAAGATCTCGGCTCATGAAGTAAGAGCTCTTTCTACATCTTGGGCTTACGCAAATAGTGTTGCTATTACAGATTTAATGAAGGCTGCTTATTGGTCTCAGCCATCCACATTCACAAATTTTTATCTCAGAAATATTGAGTCCATTTCTGGAGACCTGCATTGTTTAGGTCCGTTATCTGTTGCTCAGAATGTCGTCCACTAAACAGTTGCAACTATAGTTATGCAGGCTTTCTGTTCCGGCAGTGACTCCGTCCGGCTGCCCTCTTCGCTCTGGGCTATTTGACCCAGGGCAAGGGGAAGGGGGGGGGGGGAGGGTGTTCCCTTAGGTCACCTGCTTTGTAGTGAAAAGCAAGGGGATTTCTCCTCCAGGGTCAGTAATTCTGAGTCGTTACCGGGATGGTTTTAAAGTGTAATATTAATATTAAAAATTCATTCATGTCATATTTTTAAAGTGTAGCTCGGTGTGAAGCATTTGTATATGTCAAGTGTCAAACGGGCGTTAATATACAATCCTCGGACACTTTTAAAAGAATATAAAGAGTCTCAATTCTCTGGACTAACTTTATTTATTGGCTTACTTTAAAAATAATTAGTATAAGGGTTTATACTGGATGTTAATAGAGAACATGAATGTTATTGTGCTCAATTATGAAGGGTATTGTATCTTTCTAATTTATCATAAAATAAGAAAGATACATGTAAAGCCTAATACTCCTTTTCTCCTTGAGGAGTTGACTCTATTGATATAGTTGAGCTTATTGGATTTTCCTCTATGTCCTAGGCCCTCCAGCCTTTTTACTATTCAGCTGTGTCTGGGTCATTGGTACAGTATAAAAATGTTAAAAAATTTATAGTAATTTATATATTTTTTATACTTACCAATGACCCAGACGGGGATGGCCCTCCCAGGAGTTGGGAACTCATACCTCCCCGCTGAGTACATAGCGCTGACCAGGCACTGCTTGTAAGAATGATAATTGGTGCCAATTTCGGGACGTCCTTGACACTGCGCATGCGCAGTGAGGGCAAAGTATGGAGGACCTTCAGGACATGATTTCTTTTGGTTTTATATGCAAATTTTGGGGATTGGGGGGCAAAATTTGTGTTTGGCCCTAGAATTTTAAGAGTTAGCACCAGCTATGTCTGGGTCATTGGTAAGTATAAAAAATATATAAATTACTATAAATTTTTTAACTTTCATTATTTTTTTCATTTTTTGTCTCAAAAACATAGGTTATGACCCCCTCATTGGAACGAGCTCATCGAGCTCGTTCCAACAAGGGGTCATAACCTATGTTTTTGAGACAAAAAATGAAAAAAATTAGTTATTCAAGATTTTTTTTTTGTAAGTGTCGTCTGCTTTTCAGGTTAGGTAAAGGGTTAAACAAACATAAATATCAACTATACTGGTACACCAGGGCCAAGGTGAAAATTGAAACATACAGTCACTCATTATAATAAATGATTGTGTATACTACTCAAAAAAGTAGGCGATATCCAAATTGATGTTGATATTTTCAGAAAGTGGTATTGGATACGCGTGATTGGACACATCAGTATGTTACCATGTTTAGTGTGGATCATGAATGTCACCAGCCCACGAAAACTTTGTGCAGGATTTTCGCACGAACACGGCGTTAATGTCTGTGGGGTACGTTTTGAAAGTTTATTTGTACTGGACGGGCTTTTTCAGAGGTCTCCTCATTCTTTTCTTAGTATAAACTCATTCATCAATAGTTTCTGGTCGAAACCTAACTTTTGAGGTATGCGAAAACTGACACTTGACAAACGTTTACATGCCGATGGCATGTTGGAAGCTGGCAACAGACAGTGGCTCAAATTCTCAACGTTACTCAATTGGTGATTAGCAGGTTGGCATCACGCAACCGTCAGATAGGCAGTGTTGATGACAGACATTGGTCAGGTCATCCAAGGGCGACAACTGCTAACCAGGATCATTTCATCCACACCCCAGCATTACGTAACTGTCATCAAAGTGCCTCAGAAATTGGACAGCAGTTGCACCATTTGACAGATGTGCGAGTCAGTGTTCAGACTATCCGAAATCGCCTACACAGCTGGAATTTGTAAGCTTGACGACCTCGAATAATTGCACTTTTGACTGAACGTCACATCGCAGCAAGGCGTAATTGGTGTGGAGCACGAGAGCACTGGGACAATTGTCAGTGGAGCAACGTCATGTTTTCCAATGAATCGAGGTTCACTCTCGACTTTCATGACAGGTGAAACAGAGTGTGGCGGTGGCATAATGAACAATACCATGATGTAACCATTATGCAGCACGATCGTTTTGGTGGTGGATCGTTTATGGTGTGGGGAGGCATAACCATGACAAGCAGAACAGCATTACATGTCATCCAAGAGCGGTACTACCGTGACAACATGTTAGCACGCTATGTGGTGCCATTTGCGCGACGTCACGGCCATCAATTCATTTTCCAAGATGACAATGCAAGAGCACACAGGGCCTGTGTCGCTACAGAGTTCCTCCAGGAGCAGAACATCACTAAACAGCCTTGTCCAGCACTAAGTCCAGACCTTTCACCAATTGATCACATCTGGGTTTGCTTGGCAGGCACCTACGACAATGCCAACAGCCCCCTACCAATGTCCAGGAATTCGATGCTGCACTTCAGGAAGAATGGAATAACATCAGTCAAGCTGATATTGGACATTTGGTGAGGAATATGCCACGTCAGATCCATGCTTGTCTTGCGAATCAAGGAGGATTTACAAGGTATTGAGGTCTTGGACTGAATGTGGTAAATTCTCTGACTGACCGTCCATGTCTTCTACAGCTCAGTGCATGGAATGTGTGCTTGTCAGACACCCAACTATCACTGAAATCATTCACCAGATGTCACAGTGCAATGCCTCAACTGTCTTTTTGATGAAAATACAAATGTATTTTTTCATATATCTCACTTTCATCAAATATCCCCTACTTTTTTTTAATAGTATATTTCAATTCCTCTTTGGTCTTTGTGTACTACACTGAAACCCTGTTAATTGGATAGCCACTTTGGCAATGAAAATTATTCAGTTAACAGTAGTATTCAATCAACAAGGATTTGGTCACTTTTCTGTATACTAGAGATAATCTGAGCATTTATTCTATTATATCATCATATATTAAGATATAATAGATTAAATGCCTGTATTTGATACACTGAAGCCAAAAAGGTTTATTAACAAGCAGATTTCAGTGGTTGTTAGGATTTCTTGGCATTGTATAAGATTTTTTATTTATGTAACAGGAGTTTGGTGAAGTAAACACTTATTCTGTCAACATTATATAATAGATTAAATGCCTGTATTCAATATAACTTGCAAACACAAAATCATATACCATACCTTCAGTACAAAGATGACCTGTTAATTGCATAGAGCACCAATATGTAGAAGAGCATTTGAAAAAAACAGAGAATGTAAAGTGTAAGACACCAGAAGCAACACAAAATTACTGTAATTAAAACTTTTTAATCCAGAGGAATATATAGAAGGCATGACATTACGAAGAGATAAACAAAATCATTCGAAAGTGTCCATACACATGCTGCAGGTTTTATTGGAAACATAACTGCGCTTTATTTCAAATAATATGAAGTTGTTGACCTAAGAATGCCCAATTATTGCTAAAATAATGCACAGTTATTGTTAGTGGCAGTCAGTCATTTGGAACGCAGCGAAGGTAAAATTATTTTGTCATGTATTCAGAAATTATGTCATACTTTTGTGTTTACTTCTACTTACTTTGTTTATCTTTGTGCAATGTTGGTGTCTTCTGAATATTTGTCTGCATAAATATTTTAATTACAGATTTGAGTAATTTTGTGTTGCTTCTGCTATCTTACTCTCTGCATACGGTGGGTTTTTAGCTCACCTGACTGAAAGTGTCGGGGGGAGCTTAAGTGATCACTTTTTGTCTTGCCCATTTATATTATCGACTTCTCATAAACCGATGTACCAAATTGAATCAAATTTGATATACATGTTCCTTATCATATGTTAGTTCAAGTTTGTTCAAATAAAACTTTCCACGCCCTCAGGGGGCACCACAAGCGTCATTACTCATAGCTCCCATAAATTGTTTTCCAAAATTAAAAAAAATCTTCTTCTCCAGAACTATTTAATAGAATCTTCTGATATTTGGTATATAACACCTCTAGGGGCGTCAGATTTAAGTTTGTTCAAATCGAGTCCCTGCGTTAATATTTGGGGTTCTCTATGAGAGCCCAAATTTTAACTTAGTGCAATATGAGGAAATTTCTTTAAAAATCTTCTTCAGATCCACCAGTCAGAATGCTTTCATATTTGGTATACAACACCTCCAGGAGGGTCAGATTCAGGTTTGTTCAAATCAGGTCCTTGGGTTAATATTTGGGCTCTAATGGAGCCCAAAGTTTAACTTTGTGCAGTGTGAGGAAATTTCTTTAAAAATCTTTTTCTCCAGAACCATCAATTAGAATCTTCTGATGTTTGGAATATAACATTTCTTGGGTGGTCAGATTCAAGTTTGTTCAAAGTGAGTCCCTGGGTTAATATTTGAGTTCATTGTGGGAGCCCGAAGTTTAACTTCGTGTAGTATGAGGAATTTTCTTTAAAAATCTTCTTCTTCAGATCCACTAGTCAGAATCCTTTCATATTTGGTATACAACATCTCTAAGGGGATCAGATTCAAATTTGTTCAAATCTTGTCCCTCGGTTGAAGTTTGGAAAACCTCTGGGAGCCCAAATTTTAACTTAGTGCAGTATGAGGATATTTTTTAAAAATCTTCTTCTTCAGATCAACCAGTCAGAATCCTTTCATATTTGGTATACAACATCTCTCAAGTGTGCTCAAACCGAGTTCCTGTGTCAATAATTGGGCTCCCTGTGGCAGCCCGAATTTTAACTTAGTGCAGTATTAGGAAATTTCTTCAAAAATCTTCTTCTTCAGATCCACTAGTCAGAATCCTTTCATATTTGATATGCAACATCTCAGGGAGGGGTGGGGGGGGGGGGAGGGGGCATTAGTCAGATTCAAATTTGTTCAAATCTAGTCCCTTGGTTGATACTTGGGAGCCCTCTGGGAGCCCGAATGTAAACTTAGTGCAGTAGGAGAGAATTTCTTTAAATATCTTCTTCTTCAGATGCACCAGTCAGAATCCTTTCATATTTAGTATACAACATCTCTAGGTAAGTCAGTTTCAGGTTTGTTCAAATCGGGTCCCTGGGTAATATTTGGGCTCAAATATTAACTTTGTGCAATATGAGGAAATTTTTTTAAAAATCTTCTTCTTTGGACCCGCCAGTCAGAATGCTTTCGTTATACAACATCTCTAGAATGGTCAGATTCAAGTTTGTTCAAATCGAGTCCCTGGATCAATATTTGGGCTCTCTATTGGACCCTGAATTTTAACTTAGTGAAATATGAGGGAATTCTTTAAAAATCCTCTTCTTCAGGTCTACCAGTCAGAATCCTTTAATATTTGGCAATACAGCATTTGTAGGGTAGTCAGACTCTGGTTTCTTCAATTCAAGCCCCTAGGTTATTAATTTGGGCTACCTATAGGAGCCTGAATTTTACCTTGTTGCAATATGAGGGAATTTTTTTTTTTAATTTTCTTCTTCAGATCTACCAGTCAGAATCCATTCATATTTGGCATACAACATCTCTAGGGGGGGGGGGGGGGGGGGGAGGGGGAGGGGTCAAATTTAAATTTAAGTTTTTTCAAATCAGGCCCTTGGTTAATATTTGGGCTATTTATTGGAGCCCAAAGTTTAACTTAGTGCAATATGAGAAAATTTCTTCTTCAGATCCAACAGTCTGAATCCTTTCATATTTGGTATACAACTTCTCTAGGTGGGGCAGATTCAAGTTTGTTCAAATCCAGTCCCTGTATTAATATTTTGTATCTCTAGTGCAGTATGAGGATATGTCTTTAAAAATCATCTTCTTCAGATCCAACAGTCAGTATCCATTCATATTTGGTATACAGCATGTCTAGATGTGTCCGATTCAAGTTTGTTCAAATCCAGTCCCTGGGTTAATATTTTGTATCTCTATTTGAGCCCAAAGTTTAACTTAGTGCAATGTGAGGACATTTCTTTAAAAACCTTCCTCAGATCCACCACTCAGAAGTCTTTCATATTTGGTATATAACATCTCTAAGGGGATCAGATTTAAGTTGTTCAGTTTGAGTCCCTGGCTTAATATTTGGGCTCACTATAGGTGGAGGGAGGGAGGGGAGCAGGTTAGCTTCCAGTTTGTTCAAATTCATTCCTTAGTGTTTTTCCATAAAATTTGCCTTTGATGACTTCATTCCTCTGTAGTATTAATGAATCATGACTAACTGAATGTGACCCCAAATACTTTTTTGAATCACTTTGTCAGGTGAGCAATTAAGACCCCTTGGGGCCTCTTGTTTTACATGCTCTTTCAAAACTGGAGAGTCGATATTAGCAGCTTATTGTGTCGCCTGCCCCACGAAGTGGGGAGCGACATATAGGGATTACTTTTGTCGTCTTGCGTCGTCCGCGTCACACTTTCTCTTATCCGCCACTCCTCTTTAACCTATGAATGGATTTTGATGAAACTTTCAGTGATTCTTTATCACATAATGGCATTGTGCACCTCCTATTTTATTTTTTGATCCGCTGTATTTTTTCCAGAGTTAGGCCCCTTTTCCACTTAGAATTCTGTCTGAAATATTAAAATATAGTGCAGGCGACACACGTCTTCCATGGAAGACTCACATCTAAGTTGTCCTTTTAACTGCTGTTAATTGTATAAAAACATATTGTGATATGTCAAGAAATTAGTCTAACAGTTACCAAATTCTCCTCCTATTTGGCCACAGTACATGCAATACAGGCATTTAACTTATTATATCATGTTTGACAGAGCCCAGGGGCTCTGTCAAACAAGATATAATAGAGTAAATGCTCAGATTATCTTTAAAATAAGGGAAGTGACAATTGAATATTCCTGCTAACTGAATATAGGGTTCGTACGTGAATCTGGAAGTCTGGAAAAAGTATGGAATTTTTAAAAACATTTTCCAGGCCTGGAAAAGGTATGGAAAATGACGTTTTCATGTAAACGGTATGGAAAAAGCATGGAAATTCAATTTAATACATTCAGAATCACTTTCGCTGTTCATGAAATTCAAATTTCTTATTAAATTTCTTTTTATTTTAGTTTTTATTTTGTTTTGAATCAAATTTTGAAACTCATAAAATTTAGGCCTTTGTAACCCAACACGGAAATAACCGACCTGGCATGAGCATTAACGACCATTAATTGATCTGTATATTTTCGTGAACATAAAAAAAAAACAACACACAAACTTGAAAGTTTGATCTGCTAAGTTGAGGCATTGTGTAATACCGTCAACAGATCAAAGTGAAGGGAAATGGGGAAATGTTTGTTTTCAGAAGTGTGGTTGGAAAATCCCAAATACACACCCTGGATTAACAGGAACACGAAATTCAAAACAAAGTCAGAGGCAAAATGGCTCATCTGTGACAAGTGTTTTGACATCTCAAATACAGGGGAAGTGGCATTAAAAAGACATGAGGCCTCCAGAAAACATACTATTTTTGGATAAAAAAAAATACACAGCACAGCCAACAGTTGTTGATTCACTTGTTACTGAACAATTTTAATAGTTTTGGTTCATCAGTTGTGACAGTTGGTGGTGAAAAACTCTAAGACAACTGGCACTGGCAGTAAGCTTAAACTCCAACTCATTGCATGTACATGTAAGTGTTTTGTAAGATATATTTTTGATTTATCTGGTCATCCTAGAGACTGAAAAAAATGCTTTAATGGCTGCGAAGGGTATGGAAAAAATAGAGGAGGGTATGGAAAAAGTATGGAAAAATATGGAGTTTTTTTTCTTGGTAAGTGTGGGAACCCTGTGAATAACTCTCACTGGCAAAGATGTTATTCATTTAAGAGGGTTTCACTGCACGTCCAATATTTGACATAATCTTTGTATTATTGTCAGAATATTGTCTTTCAATTTTATGTTTGAATTCAGTGTATCAATCTGCTCTCTATTATTCTGTTTTTTCTCGACTGTTTCAGATTTCCAGGAACACGCGATTGCTTTATGTTCATGCCTATCAGAGTTACGTGTGGAATTCTATGGTGTCAGGAAGAATAAAACAGTTTGGTTTACAGGTTATAAAAGGCGATTTAGTCATTAAAGATGAGAATAATGTAGATTTAGAGCCTGGAAGTGCAGGTATATCTCCTGATTTTATTAAATATAGCTCCACACAACAGTGTAACCCTTTATGTAACAAATTGACTACATCTGCCTGCATCATATGCAAATTCAGCAGCTGAAAAAATATCTTTAAAAAATTTCAACAAAATCATATCATGTGACCCCTTATTAGAATGAGCTGATCGAGCTCATTCCAATGAGGGCTCACATGATATGGTTTTGTTGAAAAATTTGAAAAAATAATATTTAAAATAATAAATTTTTATATCGTCTGCATTTGGTAAAGGATTAAATTTTCAGTCGAATAGTTACCAAAATCCAATACCACAAATTCTCTAATATTTTCTTGATTTTTAATTTGTTTCACAAAAACATAATTTACAGTACGTGGAGAGTGGATTGTAACAAAATCACCCATGGAGTGGAGTTATCACCCAAAGTATCACTTTCAAATTATGTACATATGGACAAAGAAAACAAGCAACGTTTCAGCGAATAGACCTCCGATGTGCTTGTTATGCTTTGCAACAAATTTGCAATTATTGCTTGGGTGGAATCTCCGCTCCACGGGTGATTTAGTGAATGGGATAACTTAACTTTTCTTGAATACTACAAAGTGATTTTTAGCATGTACAGAGTGTGTCTCTCTCTGCAGAGGACAGCCATTTTACATCCCACCCGCTAGGACGGTATGCTGTGACAGCATCAACCCACAATTATGCTTCTAGAAAGAGAGTGTTCGGACACCTCAAGAACTTTTCCTGACCAAGGATTGATCCCGGGTCCTCTGGCATGAGAGACCAGAGCACTTATCCACTCTGCCGCCACTAAGAATACTGGAAGTGATGTGCTTTAACATTATTATTACCTGTACTATGAGCAATTATTTAGTTCTTGTTTAACAGTGCTTCATGAGATTTGGCAAGCAGGATCTAATAGAGTGAATACTTAGTTCATCTCCACAATGCATTCCCTAGGTGAATTCCAAGATGCAGAACATTGATAGATTACAGTGGTAAATAAATTCTGTTCTACCGAATATAATAGGTCCAGGTAACCAATGCCTGGTGTGAGAGTCCTCTTTTATTTATTTTTTTATTTATTTATTTATTTATTTATTTATTTATTTATTTATTTATTTATTTATTTATTTAGTGGGGTTTAATGGCACTTTCGACAGTCATACCATTTTATCAGTGGAGGAATCTGGACTACACACAGAGAACCACCAAGCAACTGTCAGACACCCCAACATACTAACCCTGCACAATCAGCCAAGTGCACCATCGACGTGCAGAACAGCTTAGTACACAGAGCCACTGTGCGCCCATGTAGGCAGTCAGGATGAAGTGCCTTGCCCAAGGACACAACACATTTACTCCTGGCGGGGATCAAACTGTGGAGAGTCCTCTACTAAAGTGGGAAGTGTTGGTGTAAATGATTGGCTACATATACACTTGACAACATACTCATCCTGCTGTCAGTATATAACCGTAGATATTGAAAGTGACTGTAAATACCAATAAACAAACAAACAAACATCACCAGAGTGTAGGAAAATTACCAAATTATGGTTAACATTGTTGTGTTAACTGAATATTTTCATTATTTTTGAAGTAGCTGTTCAGTTTAAGTGATTGGCTAACCTTAACTTCATGCTTATAGTATTGTCATGAAAAAGCCATAGATGCTGTATTACAACACAGAACCCAATAAAAAAATAAAATGAAATTTGTTTTGTGGCAGGCCTGGCATTCTTAAAAATGCAGGAGGGTTAAAAGTCGCTCGCCTCACATGGCCTAGGGGAGCGATTAGCTCTCCTCAAGCCTACAAAAGCTAAAAGTGGCAAAATGAAGTCGTACTATCAATGGCAGTGTGAATTCTGCCTAGTGGGCTCTGCACATTTTATTTGGTGCTGCCAACAAGGTAGTCTCTGTGAGACAGCTACACTGCTCCTCCCACACCTCTTGGCCTTAGCGAGGCCCGGAGGTGTGGGAGGGGCAGTGTGGCCATCTTGCAGAGACCACTAACATAGCAGAAATCTGAAAACCTGCGGGTTTTAGGGATAGGCTGTTGAGGTAATCACTATATTTTTATACTGTACCAATGACCCAGACATAGCTGGGTCTAACTCTTAAAATATAGGGCCAAACACAAATTTTGCCCCCCAATCCCTAAATTTGCATCTAAAACCAAAGAAAACATGTCCTGAATGGCCCTCCATACTTCACGTCCACTGCGCATCCGCAGTGTCAAGGACGTTCCAAAATTTATCGCCATTAATCATTCTAAGTTTGGCCCTTCATCAGTTAACATCTGACTGATCTTTGTGCTTGTAAATCTCAGTTTAAATGATGCCAGACACATAAATATTAGTGAAATGGTGATTCTAAGGAGGATAGAGAAGGAGGAGAGGAAAAATGTGTGACAGAATATTATCAGGGCTGTAACTTAAATTTTTTTAATGAAATTATGTTAAGTTACCTATTTTCGAGGCATCAGCCATTTTGTTGTCATTCTTGTTATTTAGTTACACTGATTTTTCAGTGTTTTCCTCTCTCCCTTTCCTTTAAGTCCCCTCTTGCTATTCTCCCATGCTTTTGGCATATTTTCTGTAATTATTATTACTAAAATTTCTTGGGAGTTTTAGCTGAATAACAGAATGAATTCTGTTCTTTTCCCCATGTTTACGTCTTCACCTATGGGTGGTTAGGTATTGTGTTCTGCATCTACGATCTGATGTTCTGCAGTTTCTTCCCTGGAAGTCTCTGTTTTGCATCAGATAGTGTATTTTTGGTAACTGATTTCGGGCCTGGGTGCCTGGAGTCTTATTTTAGTGTTTTTACACTCATTGTTTACATTTACAACAGCCCTCTGTGTGAGGGGGGGATTTCTTGAAAATAATATCTTGATGTTAATTTAATCATAATTAGATACATTATTATTGTTCGTAAGTGTTGCATAAATTGTTTAAAATATTTTAAAATTTTTTGTCCACACTTAGGCTTGGGATCCATTGGGGCTCAACATTACTTTTCAGAAACTTGGGCTGTTCTGAAAAAATATTTTTTCAAAATATTTTGATTTCAATTATTTTTTCTATGTTAATGGATCATATTATTATTATGTATTTTGATTGCCAGGGGTTGGTGCGAGTACCAGGACTTTGTTTTCTTTTCACATTGAAAGGATTTTGATCAATTGTAATAAGAGGAAGTCTTCCTCTGACTTTTATAATCATTCTATATGTGGTCAGTGTACTCGCATTAACTCCTGTTCTGTATCTGATGATTTCGATGACAACATGGGAATCGTATGTCACGGTATGTTAGTGGGGAATTGGACATTCCGGTCCTTTCCCCGCAGGGTCACTCTACTTTATCAATTTCTATTTTCAGACGATCAAGATTAGGGTGATGTATCTGTGATGTCTTCCAACAGTGTGCCTCCGTCGTCACAATTAATGAAGGGCTAGCGGAAAAGTGCTCATGTAAATACGCCAATTGCCTAAGAGGACCCTAGTAGGTTCGACGGCCTTTGACGTCCGCTAGCTCGCCACGGTGTAGCGTCCATTCATCGAATGGTTCGGCAGCCGGGTTCGTCCGTTGCAGTCTAGAAGGAGTTTTGGGGTGATGCGAGCACTATAAATCAACCAAATGCACACCCAGTGACGGCGGATTAGAGGGAGAACGGAGGAAGCCTTTTAGTCCGGTTCATAGCTCGTTCTGGTCCATCCGGATGGCGAGCGAGAGAGGCCCCTCTCTCGTACAACAACATCTGGCCCCAGATGTTGTGGTACAAAATGTTTCGCATTCGGAGCATACGTCCGCCGCTCGGGGCGCTCCGACATATAGTCAGTCCGGAGAGACTGTCAATAAGGCTTCCTCATTCTCATGGTAGCGCACACGACCGCTCTTGGCTACGTGACCTTGGATATTCAGTCAGCTTCGCCAGTCAGAGAATCATCGGCGACCAGGTCACACCATCCGGTAGCCAGGGACACGAGGCCTGCAGACTCCGGACGTTCGCATAGGAAAGTGTGTGGGAGTCAACGTACACGGAGCTTCCGGCGGCAATGCATCGTAAGACCGCTACTGCACAGGCCTCGGGGACGGACGTGCTATCCTAAATAGCACAGCTTATCGCAGCATCCCAGCATCAACTGAATCTGTCGCATAATGTTTTATGCGACGATACTGGGTCGGGACGCTCCGCGGAAGCGGGTACGGACGTCCGAAAATTTCATCCGGTCCGACGGGATACCGAAAGGGATTCGGAGGATTTTGAGCTTTCCCTTTCGGAACAACATATGCTGTTGTGTATGTCATCTGACTTGATCTTCTACAGGTTCTTTCGTCGGACCACAATGCTGCGATGCCGGATAAGAAACTGATAGCGTCGGTGGACTTAGAAATTTTTGGTTCGGTTCAGGGACTTCGTCCCTCAGTTCCGACATAGTCCAATAATGTCACACAAACTTTCGAATTATTGAACGACGCTATATATTTATTATTATATGCTTGCTATTACCAAGCATTTCTGGTTTCTTGTTCGCAAAGTTACGGAGATGTCTTTCAAAAGTGTGCCTCTGTCGTCATAGTTAATGAAGAGCTAGCGGCAATAAGTGCTCATGGAATATGTCTATCGCCTAAGAGGTCCCTTGTAGGATCCACGGAGTGACATTCGCTAGCTCACCCGGTGTAGCGTACATTCATCGAATGGTTCGGCTGCCGGGTTCGTTCGTTGCGGTCTAGGAAGGAGATTTGGGTGATGCGAGCACTATAATTACTTTAGTACTCACCCAGTGACGGCGGATTGAGGACAGATCGGAGGAAGCCTGTTAGTCCGGTTCCTGGCTTGTCCAGGTCCGTCCGGGCTGTGAGCGAGAGAGGTCCCTCTCTCGTCCAACAATATAGGGGACCGCATGTTGTGGTTCAGATATTTTACATTCGGAGCATAGGTCCGTCGCTCGGGACGCTCCGTTATATTGACAGTCCGAGAGACTGTCGATAATGCTTCCTCATCCTCACAGCAGTGCACTCGACCGCACATTGGCTACGTGACCTCGAGTATCCGATCAGTTTCGTCATTCAGTGATTCCACGGCAAACAGGTCACGCCATCCGGTAGCCAAGGGACACGAGGCCTATACACTCCGTTCGCTCGCATATTAGTAGTATGCACGGGGTAACGATAACGGAGCTTCCAGCGGCAATGCATCGTAGGACCGCTTCTCCACAGGCCTCAGTGACGGACGTGCTATCCGAGTTAGCACAGTTTTTTCGCAGCATCCCAGCAATCGACAGTTTCTTGGTCGAGTCAGGAATTATCTGACGGCGCTGGGTCGGTGCGGTCTGCGGTTGCATCAGGTACGGACGACCGAACGCTTTGTAGGGTCCGACAGGATGGCGAAAGGGATTCGAAAGATTTCGAGTTTTCCCTTTCGTAGCATCGGAAGCTGCCATACATATCTTCCGGCATTATCTTCCAGTGATTGTTATTTCGGACTACATTGCTGCGATGTTGGATAAGAGACTTATAGCGTCATTGGACACGGAATTTTGGAGCGGTTCAGGGACATTGTCCCTGACTTACCGACACAGTCCAATAATGTCATTAGAACATGTGTATTATTTATCGACGCTATATATATATATATAAGCCTGCTACCAAGCATGATAGTTTAGTTTCTTGTCCGCAATGCTCATTTCTGCCTTTTATTATTTATACGAATAATTTATTTTGGCAGAACAGGGCATACCGAGAGTTCATATGTGTCTAGACGGCGTGGTTAAAGACTGGAAATAATCTTTTTCGCCGTCTATGTCTTTTCCAACCACAATGTTGGAAACGACAATGATGTCTAATAGACTTAACTTAGAGGCTTTATCATACGTTATCCACCTTACTGAGGCGTTATCATTACGTCTTCAAGAGAAAGAATTCCGGGATATAATCCTCAATGTGATTTCTTGTGAGGGCAGTAGTTTGTTCACGTATAACTCCGCCCTTCAGTGGCTGCTTGGAGTTGGTTAGACGTGACGCAGCCCTAGCTACATCCACGCGCGTGGATAGTAAGGTGAAGAACTCTCTCAGAGTCGCCTCGTTCTCGGAGAAGCTTCTCTTCGACGGCAACTTTTCAGCAATCCATGAATTGCTTGATTTTCACGTTCTCTTGTCTATCTAGTGTAGCAAGAGATTCAGACTGGGGCAAACATTCGGTGGTTGACTCAGAGAGTGCCACTGCAGTTGCCGGATCCGAGTTTTATAATTATGACGGTTGCCACTCAAACAGGTTGGGATATAATATTGATCCCAACGGATTCGAAGTGCCAGGGTCTTTGGGTTCCGCAGTCTCTAGGCAAGCACTTATCTTCCACGGAATAATGTTTTTTTTAGGCTTGCTTTATGTCATTGGATGAACATTATTCAGAAACGCATGTCCAAATCCTGTCCGTTAATTCGACAGTAGTGGCGTATCTCCGGAACCAGGGAGGCACTCATTCGTTTCCGTTATTCAGTTTAATGGAAAGAATCCTTCTGTTTGTTATAGTACACCAAGTTCTGCTTCGGTCCGTCATATTCCGGGTCGTCTGATTGTATTACCGGACTCCCGTTCACTTATGGGTCGCTTGTTGCCGTCAGAATGGACTCTCAACAAACAAGTATTCAATCAGATTTGCTATCAATGGGAGCGCCCAATGATAATTTATTTACGACACATCTTGCTTGTCAATTGCAGACGTATGTGTTTGCTTGTCCGGATCTCTGAGCTTATGTTGTTTATGCTCTATTGATCTAATAGGACGGAATGATAGGATATGCGTATCCTCCTGCGCTGTTGTTTCAGCAAGTATTGCTAAGATAAACAACCACAATACATTTCTGTTGATAGCATCTCTGTCTTCACAGAGACCGTGGGTAAACTTACTCTGATGTCTACTGTGGACTTAACGCGAAATCTTCCTCCATGAGAGGATCTTTTTTCGCTGGGTAAAATCGTGTCATCTTTATCACAACCCGCAAGGTCTCAACCTTCACGTATTCCGTTGTGTGGTCCTTATTGCATTGTAAGCATTGTACTGGACGAGCTTTGGACGTGATTTCTTACTATAGGAGAACCTCTTCTTCGCTATACTATGCGGCTAAAGTGGAGGCTCTTCCGTCGTTGGTGTAGGGATCACTATGTTGATATTGTTGATCCCTCCATACTAGTCATTGCAACTTTTTTGGTATACTTGTTTGACATGATCTACTGCAGCCTGTTATTATTAAGGTTATAGGTTTATGTTACCTCATACCTATGCACTCTATGATAGTTTACAATTGAGTCTTATGTCTCATTATCTAAGTCAGTAACTTTTCGATAAATAGACTTAGAATCATTAGATTAAATTCCTATATGGAATTTAACTTCGGTTCTTATTTAGCTAAGTAATCATTTGAGCCTCTGGAAACAGTAGTTTTCAAATTCTGACCTTTTAGACAGTAATTCTGTTGGCTTCTCTTTTACTGAAGAGTCAGTGAGTTTCATGCATTATCGGTGGATGATTTTCACTTTCGTAGTTTCGGAATCACTGCTTCCTTTACTATTTAGGTTGGATTTTTGCATAAGAGTCAGGCTCCTAATTAATATCCGGAACCTATTGTTATTAAGGTCCTTCCGTCTTCGTACGGGCATAGGCCTTTACTCTGTCCGGTTAGAGTTTATGTATTTATAAACAGATATCTGTTTATTACTACAGGCGTAAGCTTCTTCTGTCTTTGATGCCTAATAGAAGGACGTTACGCTCCATTCTATTGCTAATGGATTCAATTAACTATCGATACTGCTTATGGTATATCATTGACTCAGCAGTTGTGTTTGAGATTTCGACTCATGAAGTAAGAGTTCTTCTACATCTTGGGCTTACATTAATAGTGTCGCTATTATAGATTTTTGAAGGCTGCTCATTGCGCTCAGCCATCCACATTCATGAATTTTTATCTCAGAAATATTGAGTACTTTTCTGGAGGCCTCTATTGTTAGGTCTATTATCTACTGCTCAGAATGTCATTCACTTAACAGTTGCTACTATAGCTAGGTAGGCTGTCTGTTTCGGCAGTGACTCCGTTCTGCTGCCCTCTTCGCTCTGGGCTATTTGACCCAGGGCAAGAAAAAGGGGGGAGGGGAGGGTGTTCCCTTGGGTCACCTGTTTTACTATGAAAACAAGGGGATACCTCCTCCGGAGTTAGTAATTCTGAGCTGTTATTGGGATGGTTGTTTAGTGAGAAGTTTATGTTTTAAAATTCATTCAGGTCTTAGTTTTTAAAGTATAGCTTTTGAATATAGCACGTGTCAACGGACATTATTATACAATCCTCAGACACTTTTAAGGAGTATAAAGAGTCTTTATTCTCTAGACTTACTTTATTTATTGGCTTACTTTAAAAATTATTAGTATAAGGATTATACTAGATATTAATAGAGTACATGGATGTATGATGCTCAATTTTGGAAGGTGTTGTATCTTTCTAATTTATCATAAATAAAAAAGATACATGTAAGGCCTAATACTTCTTTTTCCCTAGAGGGGATGACTCTATTTTATATAATTGAGCGTTTTCCATCTTGCTCTATGTCCATGGCCCTCCAGCCTTTTTACTATTCAGCTATGTCTGGGTCATTGGTACAGTATAAAAATGTTAAAAAATTTATAGTAATTTATATATTTTTTATACATACCAATGACCCAGACGGGGATGGCCCTCCCAGGAGTTGGGAACTCTTACCTCCCCGCTGAGTACATAGCGCTTACCAGGCACTGGTTATTAGAATGATTAATGGCGCCAATTTCGGAACGTCCTTGACACTGCGCATGCGCAGTGGAGGTGAAGTGTGGAGGGCCATTCAGGACATGTTTTCTTTGGTTTTAGATGCAAATTTTGGGGATTGGGGGGCAAAATTTGTGTTTGGCCCTATATTTTAAGAGTTAGCACCAGCTATGTCTGGGTCATTGGTAAGTATAAAAAATATATAAATTACTATAAATTTTTTAACTTTCTAAGGCTAGGAAGGCTATTTTTCGCTCTCCTCAATTTTTTTGAGGCGAGCAGTAGGCGAGCGAATAAATCGCTCTCCTGAAAATGCCATGCCCATTGTGGACTATTCCAGTTATAGTATTGCAATGAAAGAAACACAGATGATGTTACATTGAATCCCAATAAAAAAAATGAAATAAGGCCACACAAAATAGATGTTCTGTTTCTCAGGCCAAGTTTTGTAAAATTGCATGCGGGCGGGCGGTTTTTAATTTTATATTTTATTTTTGTAATTATTTCTTTGCCATCAGAAGTTCATATTCTTGGTTTATTTTATGTTTTAGGCCTCATAATCTACAGAATAGCAAGGGTGGTGGTGTATTTCGTCCCTTGGGTGCAACAAGGCTTTGCAATGCTAAAGCATTGCAAAGCCTTGTAGCACTCAAGGGACAAATTTATCAATTTTATTAACTTGTGTAAAATATCAGACATAAACCATTTAATTTTTATTTTTTCAAGTTTGCATTGGTCATAAAAAGAGAGCATGCGGCAGCCAAAGGGACCGTGCCGGAGGGCCTGAGAAACAGATTTTTAATTTTATTAAGCCTAAAGTTTGTTTTCTGTTGTGGACTATTTCAGAATTGAAACAGTATTTCATGTACATGTTTTAACTAATGAAATGCTGTTATGTGATACATTGTCAGAAAGAGCTGACAAGAGCCCAAACCATCAGGTTGTCATACAGCATCACTTTGTCAGCTGATGAAAAGGATGATCTAAATTGTTTTGAGCTCATAAAAAGGTCATAAAATGCTAACAGTTAACCCCTCTGCACAGGGTAAAGCATACGATGTTTGCAAATATTCCTCTTGAATAACTAAAAGGATTTCTTCTTTTCTTCAAAAGCATCACATATGACCCCTCATTGGAAAGGGCTGATTGAACATGTTCCAATAAGTGGGTCATAAAGTATATTTTGCAGGCAGAATTTTTTTAAATAAATGTATTACATGGTGATTTTTGTGTATAGTGTGGGATGGTTATCAGTATTATGTTTGTTAAAGGGTTAATATGGATGTAATTTTTTTTGTGACTTATCAGTTTAGTCTTGGTACTAAAACAGTTGATGGAAATACAAATATTTTCTGCTGGTCAGATCAGCCTTTGTGCTCAGTTTGTTAGCCATTTACCTAACAAATAGGCTGCATCTGCCTGCGTATTTTACAAATTGAGGAGTTGAAAAAAAATTATCCCCCCCCCTCCAAATTTAAACCAAACCATATGTAACCCCTCATTGGAACGAGCTAATTGGGTAAACGGTTAACATGTTGAATTAAATTCCATTAACAGGTGATGATAAGGTGAGAGTGACACCACTTACAGTAACAGAAGAAAATATAAACAACTTTACCATTTATGATGTTGTGCTTCCACTGCCTGGATTTGATGTATTGTACCCAAGTAATGAAGGTATTTTTATCACTTAGCATTGGGATCTGTTTGTGTGGAAATTGGATGAAGGAAAACCTTTTATTTATTATAGATATTTTTCTGATGGTGTACCCCTTTCCAGAGGTAGAAATTCTGAAACATTTCATGTATCTTGTGTGTTAGCATGTTTATGAAATTTGGTTCTGAAAAAAAAATAATTGGTGCTTTTGGATGAAGCTACCCCACAGTAAATTATAAAAATGATTACTCCAAACATTCTGCTAGTGACACCATGTCTATGAAACCAGAAAATTTAATTCACGAATTCAGTTTCATAATTTAATTATTTATGTATACATATATATTAGGTAAATTATTTAACCATTCAGCAAATACACAGAACGACATGCATGTGTGAATGGGTTAATCAATATGGCATGAGTACCAGTGCGGAAGGATAGAATGAGAGGCCACAGGCCTCGAGTTTTATCCTTCCGTGATGGCACAAGTGCCATATTGATTAACCCATGTGTGTCATTCTGTGTTTATTTACATGCCTTCACGTCTATAAAAAACAATATTACAAGGACACTCAGCAATTCATTTGACAACCATCAACTAAAAGAACACAATTTATTGCCAACCAAATTTGCAAGGGGAACCAGTGTTGCTAATTAATCCCCTGAGTTCCAATCTGTTCTATGTGCCTACTTTCACATAGAACACATTGGAACTTGGGGGATGATTTTTAGCTATCGCTAATGACTGACATTGCAATTGTGGCACACGATTGTAGAAAATTAAAGTGAAATTTCAATTCTTTTTAAAAATAGTCTGTCAACGATTTCCGTTTCACACATGTGCGGAACAGATTTTCATTTTCCACATGGTTTAGTGTTGCTGCAGATGGGGATATCATAGAACAGGCATGTAATAATCTGAATGTAGTGACTATTCATTTGTAAGCAATTATATAAAAGTTGGGCAGAATTTATGGAAAAGTATATATGAAAAAAGTTAACATATATTTAAGATAAAAAGAATTTTATGGAAAAAAACCTGTGGTACAGCAGAGCCCACTTAATTGTATACCTCTTAATTGAATAACCCTGTTAACTGGTAGAGTGCTAAATTATTTTTGGTCATCAGAATTTGTTCATGTGTCTTTGCCTTGTTACAATTTATGGGAGAGTGCCACTAGGCACCCTCCCATAAATTGTAACAAGGCAAATCCTAACAGACTAAATAATTTCACTTCTAAGATAAAGCGAAGCATATCCACTGAATATGAAGCCTTTAAGTTGTGGTACTTGTACTTCAGAGCAAAGCCCAATATGGGCTTCCAGCACTCTACCAGTTAACTGAATAGAATTTCCAAACACGAAACCATTTAGCATTCCTTGAGTACAAATTTGACCTGTTAATTGCATTTATGTTATAGTGTAAATACCTATTAACTGAATATAAATTCTTGTAATATGTTGAGAAACTCCCCTGACAATCTCCAACTTCCCCTAACTTATAGACCTATTTGACATCAGTATATCTGATAAAGACATTTTATCTATTTTATCTTGTTTGACAGAGTTCAGTTAGTTGTGTCAAATAAGATACAATAGAATAAATGATCAGTTTGTCTATAGAATATAAGAAAGTGAACAGATCTCTGTTAATTGAAAATTCCAGCTAATTGAATAATTTTCACTAGTAAATTGGCTATTCAATTAACAGGGTTCCACTGAACTGGCAAGTGATACCATTCTTCAGCTTTGGGTAATACCATGAAATTTTCTGTGAATCACATAACTGCCATTGTAGTGTATTCAACCCATACCTTTCTGTAATTGCAGTATAAGCATATTCTTTATATTGAAAAAAAAATTTTAAAATTAATTTCTGGGTCCATTGAGATTTGTGGTAGTATCTAAACCTACTTAACATCTCATTGAATTTTATAATTATTCATTGAAGTTGGCTCTCTGAGTTGCATTGCCATTGAATTCTTCTGGTCGAGTCGTACTGAAAAATCTTGTGGAGAACAGTTTTTTTCTTTACACAGTTATTGCACTTTGACTTTCTGAAAATTGTATGAGAGTGAGAGGGTGGTATTAACCCTTTACCTAACAAATAACCCGCATTCGCCTGCGAAATATGCAAATTCAGCAGTTGAAAAAATATTTTTTAAAAAATTTCAACAAAACCATATCATGTGACCCCTCGTTGGAATGAGCTTGTCAAGCTCATTCCAACGAGGGGTCACATGATATGGTTTTGTTGAAATTTTTTTTTAAATTTGAAAAAATGATATTTAAAATAATAAATTTTGATATCTTCTGCATTGGGTAAAGGGTTAATCATCTTTGCTTATAGTTCTAGAGTCTCATAACTTGGCATCAAATGCTCAAAAGATGAAAAAATCAGCTTTTTGTCTGAAAAGCCATATTATTGATCACATCTTAATTGGTATGAGTACGAGTGCAAACACTTGTCATTTTTTCTGTCTTTTCATATTTTGAAAGTGGAAAATTGGTATAAGGATATGTTGCAAAATGATGGATTAGATATTGATAACATGAGGCATAAAGTCAAGTGAGTTTTGCATTTAGAAGTTTATTCATGCATCCCACTTAATCATGTGCAGATTAAATGAATGATGTTGTTAATTGCGTGTAACTGTTAAAATACTAAACCATTTACCATTTATTTAGTTTAACCCTTTACCTAATCAATCGTTCCAACCACCTGTGTAATGTACAGTTTGAGAAGTTGAAAAAAAAAATTCAGCAAAACTAGATCATGTGACACCCTCATTGGAATCAACAATGAGGGGACACACAATATGGTTTTGTTGAAATTTTGTGAAGATTTAAAAAAAATAATATATAAAATAATAAATTTTGTTACCATCTGCAGTGGGTAAAGGGTTAATGTAGTTTTTGGAAGTGTCATTTTCTTGTTATTCCAGCTGAAGGGTTAAATACAACTTGTTACTTGCTTATGGGTTACAGAGTAAATTTATGTTACCTGAATAAAAAGTGTTTCTGTCAATCAAGCAATTTATATAGAAGAGTTTTGTCCCTTTGCATGCTTGTTTTTGGCCCACCAACGATAGTTGTGTGAGCCTATGGCATAGCCCTCATGTCGGAATCGTCTGCGTTGGCGTCCGGATTCATTCATTTTGAACTTTTGTGTGCAGGTTTTTATTTTTATTTTTTTTGTTCCTTTTTTTTTTTATGTCTGCATGCCTTTCAGGGATAGTAATATTTTATTCAACCCTTTCCATGCTAAGTATCTTGAATTTTGGACTTTTGTGTACAGTTTTTGACTTTTCTTTTTAGGTTTTGACTTTTGTGTACAGGTTTTGAAATTTTGTCTTCAAGTGGAGTTTCACCTTACTGGCATATTGCCATGGTGGTTTCCTTAATATTTCTGGGTATTTTTCTCAATTTTGAACCCTTGAAACAAATGTGATGCTTTTTTGACTTTTATGTGCAGGTTTTGAGGTTTGTCTTTCTTTTCTTCAAAGTGGATATTTTTCAAGTAGAGTTTCATCTTATTGGCATTTTCCCATTGTGGTTCTCTGACAGGGTATTTTTCTCAATTTTAACCCCTTGAAACAAATGTGATACTTTTATTTACTTTACTTTTATGTGCAGGTTTTGAGGTTTGTCTTTCTTTTCTTCCAAGTGAGGACTTACCTTGTAGCATATTGCCATGGTTCCTATTTTATGTTAGGATGCTTCCTGGGGCTAGTATTATATTATTTAACCCTTTAGCTGCTTATTTACTTTAATTTTGGACTTTTGTGTGCAGGTTTTGGACTTTTCTGTGCAGGTTTTGATATTTTTTTTAAGTGGAGTTTTACCTCACTGGCATATTGCCATGGTGGTTATTGTAACATTTTCAGGGTATTTTACTAAAATTTTAACCCTTTGAAGCAAATGTGATACTTTTTTGACTTTTATGTGCAGGTTTTGAGGTTTGTCTTTCTTTTCTTCCAAGTGGATATTTTTCATGTAGGGTTTCACCTTCCTAGGATATTGCCATGGTGGTTACTGTGACATTATCAGGGTCTTTTTCTCAATTTTAACCCATTGAAACAAATGTGATACTTTTTTTTTACTTTTATGTGCAGGTTTTGAGGTTTGTCTTTGTTTTCTTCAAAGTGGAGACTTACCTTGTAGCATATTACCATGGTTCCTATTTTAAGTTAGCATGCTTCTTAGGGGTTATTATTATATTATTTAACCCTTTAGCTGCTTATTTTCTTTAATTTTGGACTTTTGTGTGCAGGTTTTGAACTTTTTTTTTTACTCCAGCCACCCCTTTACATTGGCCACCTGTTGGTGAGCCACGGGGTACTGATACCCTCTCTAGTTGTCTGTGGCATCTCCATGAAAGCATTTAATTCATTATATCTTGTTTGACAGAGTTTTGTCAAACAAGATACAATTGTTTAAATACTGATTTATGACACTTGTAATTAACAAGAATTCTTGTTAACTGAATACTACAGTTAATTTATAGTGTTGATTAGCAAAATCGATATTCAATTGACTGGGTTCTAATATACAACAATTAGGAACCGTCTTTTACTCTTGATACACAAGGGTTCTGTTTTGACTTTTGTAGATTTCAAAGTTTCTGATAAAGAGTATGAAGATATTTTGTAAATAAGTACCTTGGGAGGGGTTTGTGAAGATTAGTCTTTGACTTGAAATCTATTGTAGTACCAGATGTTTGAATAAGAATGACCGTATTTACCCTTTACCTAACCCTTTCCTAACATGAAAACCAATGGCCCAGACTAGCTGCCTGGTGCTTAACTCAAAGTTATTAAGTGCCAAACACAAATTTTCACAACCACCCCCCCCCCCCCCCCCCACTGTCCTCCCCCCACCCAATCCCCAAAATTTGCTTGCAAAACCGAAAATTAAAATTAAATTTTGTCCGCAATTATATCCTGCATACAGCTGGAGTTTTATTGCTTATGGCGTATATTTGTGGGGGATATTTGCTCATTCTCAAATACGCCATCCTGATTTTGGGGGTTTAGTCCAGGCTAACCTTAAAAATTGATAACTCGTTACATCCAATTAGTGTGGTCTTCATGCTAAGTATACGGAATAACTTGAATTGGGCTCTTTTTGTATGATATGTCTTCTCTATTCCTGTATAGAGAGAAATACATGTAATTCCTAATAATTTTAATTTCCTTTCACATTGGATTTCAGGATTGTATCTATGTTGATATTCTAATTCTGAAGTCCTAGGCCCTCTACCTTTTTACAATTCAGCTAGTCTGGGCCATTGGTTTACAGTGTAAAAATATTATAAATTCATAGTAATTTGTATATTTTTATAATTACCAACGGCCCACACAGATATGATTCTCCCATGAGTAGGCACTCATTCCTCCCCACTGAATTTGTATGTAGTACTCTCTTCTACAAAGAATGATGTTGTCGCCAATTCCGGTCACTTTCTGATGTCTGCGCATGTGTGGCAAGTAAATTTATGGAGGGCCAGATAGCACTTTTAATTTTTGGTTTTGTAAGTAAATTTTGGGGATTGGGGGGAATTCAAAATTTGTGTTTGGCCCTTAATAACTTTGAGTTAACCCTTTACCTAACGTAACGGCCAAAACCGGCCAGCGCTATTCTCAAAAATCGCCAATTAATTTTCATTATTTTTTTCATTTTTTGTCTCAAAAACATAGGTTATGACCCCTCGTTGGAACGAGCTCGTCGAGATCGTTCCAACGAGGGGTCATAACCTATGTTTTTGAGACAAAAAATGAAAAAAATTAGTTATTCAAGAATTATTTTTGCAAGTGTCGTCTGCTTTTCGTGTTAGGTAAAGGGTTAAGCACCAGTCATCTAGCCTGGGCTATTGGTAAGTATAAAATATAGAAACTACTATGAATTTATAATTGTTTGTCACAAAAACACAGGTTATGACCTCTCATTGGAACAAGCTTGACGAGATCATTCCAACGGGGTTCATAACCTATGTTTTTGAACAAAAAATGAAAAAAATAATGAAAATTAATTAGCGATTTTTTAGAATAGCGCTGACCGGTTTTGGCCGCTACATTGGGTAAAGGGTTAATGCATACAATATTCAAATTTTTATACTAATAACTAATGGCCCAGACCAGCTGGTTCAAACTCAATATTATCAAAGGCCAAACACAAACTTTGAACCCCCAAAATTTGAATACAATACCGAAAGTCCTACCTGGCCCTCCATACTTTTACCATCTGTGCATGTGCAGTACTCAGGAAGAGACTGGAATTGGCGCAAACATCATTCGTTGTTTGGCCCTAAAGTCTAACAATTTTTGACATCTGTGCTTTAAAATCTCCTTTTTGGAGGATGCCAGACACAAATCAATGAAAGAATTGGTGGATTCAAGGCTGTAAATGGATGATGGAAGTGAACAACGGTGGTTTCAAATGTTCAGGGCTGTAACTTTATAATAATTATAAAAATTATTTCATGTATCACAATTTTGGGACATACACTTGTCGTCATCATTCTTGCTATTGTTTAATCCACTGTTTGTTAAGTGTTCCTTCCCTATCCTTCTTTGAAGCCCTCCTGTTAAATTCCTAAGCTTTTGGCTATTTTTATTGAAATTTTTTATTAAATTTCTTGGGAGTTTAACGTGTATTACAGAATGTTTATTCTGTTTATCCCCATGGTTACGTCCTCACTCTATGTGTTAGGTCATTTTGGTTTTGCATCTTCTATCCGATGTATCATTTTTTCTTCGTATGAAGATCTAGATTTGCATCTGGTAGCATTTAAATCGTTTACTGACTTTGGGCCTTTTGTGTGCCTGATGTCTTGTTTCCGGTTTTTTCCTTTGACATTGTTTACATTGGCAATGTTCTCAAATATATGTAGTATTTTGTATTATATTAGTGAAGGATTACTGTAGAATACATGAATTATGATTCTGGTAATGTAGCTCAAAAAATTTGGATTTTGTCCACACTTAGGCTCTATCGGGATGCCCTTGGGCTCATCATGTTCCCTTGGGGAACTTAGGCATTTTTTCAAAAATTTTTTGAAGAATTTGTTTGTTTAATTTTTCGAATTTAATTTTGCTTGCTATTATTCATGTATCTTTATCATATATTTATTGTGGAGTTTGTAGGAGTGCTATCGACTTTGTATTTTGATTGTAATTATGAAAGCTTTCTGCTCTAACTGCAAGGCTAGGAAGTCGACCTCGGATTTACATGCTTGTTTCCTTGCCTGTAGTTGACGCACGGCTACGGATTCTTGTCCTACATGTGCACACTGGGATGACAAATGTTGGAGATGGGTGTCGCGGTACGTTGTTGGTGGTGAGATTCCTATGCCAGAACTCTCACCGCAAGATAATTTGTGTTTTTCAGTTTCTTTTTCAGAGGAATAAGAACATGGTGATGGTATTGTGACACCCATCCAAAGTGTGCTACCGTCATCGCGCTCTGATGAGCAAACAGTGCTAGCTGCACAGGTGCTCATGAATATTAAGCAAGGGATAAGGCCTCTAGTTAGTGTTCTTAATACCTTGCAAGCAGCTAGCTCGACTGGTGAAGCGGTTACTCCATCTGTGGAGCCGTGACAAAGGGTAAGTCCCTTGCAGTCGAAGTAAGTGTAGATTTGGGTACAGCGAGCACCACAAAATCAAAAGCTCACCCAGCGATGATGGAAATATGGAGGAAGTCAGCAAGTTTCTTTTTGGGAGGCTTCGCGAGGTCTGACTTGACTGCAAGTTGGAGAGGCCCCTCTCTAAACCAACAACATTTGGGGCCAAATGTTGTTTTGAGAAACTTGCATGAGCCGGAGCATACGTCCACACCCACTGCTTGGGACGCTCTGTCTAGACTGCAGCTGGGATCGGCTACAGTCACGGCTTCCTCCGCTACATTACAAAAGCACACACGACTGCATTCTAGCTACCCGACTTTGGATATCCAGCCAGCTGCGCGAAGATAGAGCCAGTCTTTGCCTGTGAAGTCAGACCATCCGATAGCTAGCGATCCGTGCCTTCGATCATCAGGACGTTCGGAGAAGAGATCTATCTCCGGATCTTCATCTTAGGAGCAGCAAGTGGCAAAAAAACAGAAGACCCCTGCCCCTCAAGCCTCGATAAAGGACTTGCTGTCACAGATTGCACAATTATATCCCAGCATCTCAGCAAGCGCAAGTGCAGCCTTGCGCAGACTGCAGTGCTGGGTCGGTCCAGTCATCTGCACACAGATGCGATTAACCAAATATCTCAGCTGAATCAGTCGGATGGCGAAAGGGACAAGGAAGAGGATTACCCTCCCCTTTTGGAACAGCATATGGTAGCGATGAATTTTATTCATCAATATCATCCTGACTTTGTTCCACCTGATCAGCAAGCTGTGACTACTAGAAAAAAACCGCTGTCGTCTCTGGACGCAGATTTTGTGCGGAGGAAAGAGGTTGTTCTTTTGGCCATATTAACGACGCCCTATTCAACCCCTCTAGTGCGAAGAGGAAAGGTGGTTTCTTATCGACATCTTCAATAAATATACTGTTCCTTGGACCACTTTCATTTAAAATGGTTGGAGAAGATGTCCAAAGAGCTCCTCTGCATTTAGATGAGCAGGCCGGGGATTTAGATATGTCCCTACCTGCATAATTCAGTATACGCTCGGAAGTGATGGAATGCAGTATTTCATCCAATAGAGCGAATCTGGACCCGATGTCCTATACAGATCACCTTACCAAAGGTCTGACTTGACCGCAGGTGGGAGAGGCCCCTCTTTAAACCAACAACATTTGGGGCAAATGTTGTTTTGAGAAACTTGCCTGAGGCGGAGTATACGTCCACACCCACTGTTTGGGACGCTCTGTCTAGATTGCAGCTGGTGTCGGCTACAGTCACAGCTTCCTCCGCTACGCTACAAAAGCACACACAACTGCATTTTAGCTACCAGATTTTGGATATCCAGCCAGCTGCATGAAGATAAAGCCAGTCTTTGCCTGTGAAGTCAGACCATCCGATAGCTAGCGGTCCGTGCCTTCGATCTTCAGGATGTTCGGAGAAAAGATCTATTTTTATACTGTACCAATGACCCATACTTAGCTGGTGCTAACTCTAACAAAACCAGGGCCAAACACAAATTTTGCCCCCCAATCCCCAAAATTTGCATCCAAAACCAAAAGAAATCATGTCCTATAGGACCTCCATACTACGCCCCTACTGCGCATGCGCAGTGTCAAGGACGTTCCGAAATTGGCGCCAATTATCATTCTCTGTTTGGCCCTTCATCAGTCAACATCTCACTTGTCTTTGTGCTTGTAAATCTCAGTTTAAAGGATGCCAGACACGTAATTATTGGAGAAATGGTGATTCTAAGGAGGATATAGAAGGAGGAGAGGAAAAAGGAGTGACAAAAAATAATCAGGGCTGTACTTAAAATTTTTTATGAAATTATGTCAAGTTGCCTATTTTCGAGGCATGGGCCTCTTGTTGTCATTCTTGCTAAAAAGTTGCACTGCTTATTCAGTGTTTCCTCTCCCCTGGCCTTCTAAGTCCCCCCTTGCAATTCTCCCATGCTTTTGGCATATTTTTGAGAAAGTTCATTTCTAAAATTCTCTTGGGAGAGTTGCTTGGTTACAGAAAGTTTTCTGTTATTTTCCCCATAGTTACGTTTTCACCCATGGGTGTATAAACGTTGTGTTCTGCATCTTCCATCTGATGTTCTGCAGATTCTCCCCTGGGAGTCTCTGTTTTGCATCAGATAGAGTGTAATTTTGATGACTGATTTCGGGCCAGTTTTTTCAGTGCCTGGAGTCATGTTTTCTGGTGTTTTACACTGTTTGTTTACATTGGCAACAGTCTCTTTTGAGGGGGGCTGTTTGCCTTTGGTGTAGTTTATCTCACTATAAGATACATGTTTATTATCCGTAAGTGTTGCATTAATTATTTAATATAAATTTAAAATTTTTGACCACACTTAGCCATCGGATCCATCGGGGCTCAACGTTACTTTTCAGAAACTTGGGCTTTGCTGAAAAAATATTTTTCAAAAATTATTTTGATTTGTAATTGTTTTTTCATTATTAATGGATCATGTTATTATGTATCTTTGTGTCAGGGGTTTGTGCGAGTAACTAGGACTTGTTGTTGACTTTTCACAATGAAAGGATATTGTTCAAATTGTAATAGGAAGAAATCTTCCTCTGACTTTCATGATCATTGTATTAATTGTAGTCAGTGTTCTCACACTAATCCCTGTCCTATATGTCAATATTGGGATGACAAACATTGGAAACGTGTGTCACGGTATGTTGTTTCTGGAGAAAGGGCTATGCCGGCTCTTTCTCCGCAAGGTCACTCTACTCTCTCAGTTTCTATTTCAGAGGAACAAGAACAGGGTGATGTTTCCATGTTATCTTCCGCAAGTGCGCTTCCGTCGTCACAAATGAATACAGAGCTAGCGGCAATAGTGCTCATGGAGATTAAACAAATGTCGTCCGCTAGCTCGCCCGGTGTAGCGTCCATTCACCGAATGGTTCGGCAGCCGGGTTCGTCTGATGCGGTCCAGGAGGAAATGTTGGGTGATGCGAGCACTATAAACATTCAATGTGCACACCCAGTGACGGCGGATAGTAGGCGAGATCGGAGGAAGCCTTTGAGTCCGGTTCCTAGCTTGTCCAGGTCCAGCCGGGCCGCGAGCGAGAGAGGCCTCTTTCTCGTACAACAACATCTGGGACCAGATGTTGTGGTACAAAATGTGTCGCAAGCAGAGCATACGTCCGTCGCTCGGGACGCTCCGTTGTATAGGCAGTCCGCGGAGACTGCTCAGGCTTCTTCTTCTCGTCAGCGCACACGACCGCACCTTGGCTGCGTGACCGCCGATATCTTACCAGCTTCGCCGATCAAAGATTCTTCGGCGACCAGGTCACACCATCCGGCAGCCAGGGACACGAGGCTGATGGACTCCGGACGTTCGCATAGAAAAAGTATGCGGGAGCCATCAGATGCAGAGCTGCCCTCGGCGAAGCAGCGAAAGACTGCGCCTCCGCAGGTCTCGATGCCAGACGTACTTGTGCAGATAGCACAACTTATCGCAGCATCCCAGCAGCAGACAGAAACGGTGTCGGATCGGGAATTATCCGACGGCGCTGGGTCGGTACGCTCCGCCGAAGCATCGGGGGCGGACGACCGGGAGCATCATGAGGTCCGACCGGATGGTGAAAGGGATACGGATGACTTGGAGCTATCCTTTTCGGAACAACATAAAGCTGCCGTGGACTTCATTCGGCACTTTCTCCCTCAAGTTGTTCTGTCGGGCCAGACTGCTGCGGTTCCGGACAAGAGGATTATAGCGTCATTGGACTCTGAATTTTTTGAGCGGTTCAGGGACATCGCTCCCGAGTTTCCGCCGCAGTCCAATAATGTTGCAAGAACATTTGAATTATTGAACGACGCTATATTTAAACTTGCTTCCAAAACGGGGAAGGCAGGTTTCTTGTCCGCCAATACTCTCAACCTGCATTTCATTAATGCAAGGAATAAATTCGACACGGCAGGACAGGGTATTCCGAGAGTTCCTCTGCGTATGAACGACGAGGCAGAAGACTTAGAGCTATCATTACCGGCGTCGTCTTCTATTCCAACCGCGGTGTTGGAAACAGCTATTTCGTCTAACAGAGCCAGTTTAGATGCCTTATCTTACGCAGATCACCTTACTAAGGCGTTATCACTGCGCCTTCAAGGGAAAGAATTTCAGGATATACAATCCTCTTTAAGACTTCTTTCAAGGGCAGTAGCTTATTCCACGTGTAACCTCCGCCCTTTCAGTGGCAAACCTGGAGTTGGTTAGACGTAACGCAGCCCTAGCTACATCCACACTCGTGGATACTAAGGTGAAGAACTCTCTCAGAGTCGCTTCGGTCTCCGGAGAACTTCTCTTTGACGGCAAGCTTTCTGCTATTTATGATAAAATTACAAAGAAAGCTTCGGATTCTCTGTTGTTCAAATCTGCTTCTAAGAAGTCGGATACGGCAGACAAGAATAAGACAGGCACTTCTGGGTCTGCGCCCAAGAGAGGTTCCTATAGAGGTTCCGGTGCGTCCTCTTGGTCTTATTTGAGAGACCGTCAAGGTAGCGACTCACGTTCGGGATGTCCTTCGGGCCGGGACAACCGGTCGGAGGCCCCGAGGTCGACGGGACGAGGTGCGGGTCGTGGAGGACGTGGTTTCTCCTACCGCAGGCCTCGCAGATCCAGGAGGTGATGGCTTAAACCTATCGCGTACCGGTTGGCGGAAGGTTGTCGAGCTTTTCACAAGAATGGGCATCGATTACGGACGACCCTTGGGTGAGAGGAGTGACTTTGGAAGGCCTAAAGATATCCTTCAAACGAAAGCCTCCATTAACTCGAAGTCCAAAGTGGACTCAACTTCCGTCAAATCCGCAGAAAAGAGACGCTCTATTATCAGAGGTGCAGTCTCTTTTAATGAAGAACGCGGTAGAGGTCGTAGAAAACCAGGAGACTCCGGGATCCTACAGCCATCTGTTTCTGGTTCCGAAACCAGACGGCTCGTTCCGTCCAGTCATAGATTTGAGCTGGATAAACAAGCTGATCGTCACTCCCGAAGTTTTATATGGAGACGATTCGGTTGGTCAGAGCGAGTATTCGGGTGAACGATTATGCAACAAGCATAGATCTCAAAGATGCGTACTTTCACGTCATGGTACATCCGACATTCAGAAAGTATCTACGCTTTGCAGTCCTAGGAGTGGTGTATCAATTCGGGGCGATGTGCTTCGGATTGAATCTAGCACCCTGGGCTTTCACTCGGGTAATGAACTCGGTAATGATCCATTTCCGAGCTCATTCGTCTGCGGTAACGTCGGCCTACCTGGACGACATTCTTCAGAGGTACGGCAACGAGTTAACGCTTCAGAACGATGTTCAGAATCTACTTCTATTGCTCTGATGTCTCGGTTTTATAGTAAACGAGGAGAAGTCGGATCTGGTGCCGTCCAAGTCATTCACACATCTGGGAATGAGCTTCGAGACGCACAACAATCTCGTTCGTCTGCCGTTAACCAGAGCGAACTTAGTCAGTTGTTACGCTCGCTATTGTCTGCACGCAGACAAAGTCACAGCGAGAGAATTTATGAGACTGATAGGTCTGTGCGGAGCCGCTGCGGATCTCATTCCGATGGGGCGGTTACGCACGCGTCCTCTCCAAATTTTCTTGACTCAGAATTGGAGTGTGAAAATTCATTCGCTCGACATAGACGTTCTCTTGTCAGATCAAGTGAAACAAGAGATTCAGACTTGGGCAAACATTCAGTGGTTAACTCAGGGAGTTCCGCTGCAGTTGCCGGATCTGAGTTTTACCATTATGACGGATGCCAGTCAAACAGGTTGGGGTGCATCATTGATCCCAACGGATTCGAGATGCCAGGGTCTTTGGGATCCGCAATTCCTTGGCAAGCACATAAACATCAAGGAAATGATGTCAATTTGGCTTGCGTTACGTCATTGGATGGACATTATTCACAATGCTGATGTCCAAATCCTATCCGACAATACGACAGTACTGGCGTATATACGGAATCAGGGAGGCACTCATTCAGTTCCGTTGTTCAATCTAACGGAAAGAATCCTTCTGTTTGCGCTAGAACATCAGGTTCTTCTTTCAGTCCGTCACATTCCGGGTCGTCTGAATGTGCTAGCAGACTCCCTTTCACGAAAGGGTTGCTTGTTGCCGTCGGAGTGGACTCTCAACAAACAAGTATTCAATCAGATTTGCTACCAATGGGAACGTCCAATGATAGATTTATTTGCGACACATCTCAACAATCAGTTGCAGACGTATGTGTCTCCGTATCCGGATCCAAGAGCATTTGCAGTAGACGCTCTGTCGATCTCTTGGGACGGAATGATAGGATATGCGTATCCTCCAGCGCCGTTAATTCAGCAAGTATTGCTAAAGATAAAACAATCTCAATGCAAGATTCTGTTGGTAGCATCTCTGTCTCCACAGAGACCGTGGATAAATCTACTCAGGTGTCTGTTGTGGGACCTACCGCGAAAGCTTCCTCCACGGGAGGATCTTCTTTCGCAGGGGAAATCGCGTCAACTCCATCACAACCCGCAAGGTCTCAACCTTCACGTTTTTCCATTGTGCGGTCCTTCTTGCATGGCAAGCACTTTACAGGACGAGCAGTGGACGTGATTTCTAACTGTAGGAGGACCTCCTCTTCGCTAAACTATGCGGCTAAGTGGAAGGTTTTTCGTCGTTGGTGTAGGGATCATTCTGTAGATATTTTCGATCCCTCTATACCAGACATTGCAAACTTTCTAGTATACTTGTTTGACGAAATCAAACTGCAGCCTGTTACTATTAAGGGTTATAGGTCTATGTTATCTAATACCTATGCACATCATGATAGTTTACAAATTGGATCTAATGTCTCTTTATCTAAGTTGGTTAGAAACTTCTCGATAAATAGACCCAGAACTCTTAGGTTAATTCCTAAATGGAATTTAGCTTGGGTTCTTCTTAAATTGAAGGAAAAGCCATTTGAAGCTCTTGGGACAGTAGATTTCAAATTCTTATCTTATAAGACAGCTTTTCTCTTAGCTTTCTCTTCTGCTAGAAGAGTCAGTGAGCTTCATGCACTGTCCGTGGATGATTCTCACTATCGTAGTGTCGGGAACACTATCACCTTCACTACTAATGTGGGTTTTTTAGCTAAGAATCAGGCTCCTAATAAATATCCGGAACCTATTGTCATTAAGGCTCTTCCGTCTTCAGACGGGCGTAGGCCTTTACTCTGTCCTGTTAGAGCATTACGTATCTATAAACAGAGATCTCAGTTTATCAGAAAGGGACGAAAACGTTTCTTTCTGTCTTTGATGCCTAATAGAAGGGACATTTCGGTCCATTCTATTGCTAGATGGATTCAATTAACTATCCGTACTGCTTATGAGAGTTTATCTTCTTCTCAGCAGTCTGTGCTTAAGATTTCCGCTCATGAAGTAAGAGCTCTTGCTACTTCTTGGGTTTACGCTAATAGTATTGCTATTACAGATTTAATGAAGGCTGCTTATTGGTCTCAGCCAT